>PISW01016522.1:0-12904 GCA_004023785.1 Mungos mungo | reverse complement strand
GAAGGACTCCTGAGGCCTCCATTTGAACACCTGACTCCTCAGTTACCCGGTGCATAATTTCCTTTGTGGCTCAACCAGCTTCGGTTGCATTTCTGTCATTTACAATGGAAAGATTCTCGACCCCGGTACAGACACTCATGATATATCACTGAGTAAAAATCAGGTTTTAAAACATTTTGTCCCATCCAAAGCTTTTTTTTTTAAAAAAAATGCACACCATATATTTTTGCACGTACACAAAAACGTATGGAAGGAGACATCAAATCATTTACACCATTATCTCCAGATGGAGGAAGGACAGGTGATCTTTTTACATTTTTATTGTCAAATTTAACTTAACTATGTATTTTTTGTGTGGTTAAAAAAAGCATTATTGTTTAAAGAGATGAATTACTGGAGGAGATGCAAACATCAGAGCTCTGGAATCCATAGCTCCTGATCTCATCAGCTGCTGTGATGCTAAGTGTCTGAGAAATGCAGCCCTGGGCCATCCTGAACCACTTTGTAAGTGCTGTTTCTTCATCTTCTGTGGTTTCCCAACGATGATCATTTTTCTATAATATCACTTAACATGATAGGAGTTCATTTTCATCCATCCATCCATCCATCCACCCATCCGTCTACCCATCCATCCACCCATCAATCCATCTATCCATGCATGCATGCATGCATCTATCTGTCTATCTATCTATCTATCTATCTATCTATCTATCTATCCATCCATCCAACCATCCATCTATCCATCCATCCATCCATCCCCCCACCCATCCATCCATCCCTCCACCCACCCATCCATCCATCCACCCATCCATCCATTCATCCATCCACCCCTCCATCCACCCCTCCATCCACCCATCCATCCATTCATCCATCCACCCATCCATCCACCCATTCATCCATCTATCCATGCATGCATGCGTCTATCTATCTATCTATCTATCTATCTATCTATCTATCCATCCATCCATCTATCCATCCATCCATCCATCCATCCATCCATCCATCCATCCACACCCATCCATCCACCCACTCTATAAGCACCACTACTTTGGTGTCAAAGATGTCGAGCTAAAAGTAACAAGGTCTTAGCCCTCCTTTGGTGGAACCAGATGCTCTATAACATGGGGTTCTCTTCAGAAGGAAATGCTGTATCTCCACTCCTCTCTGTGCCCTCCTGCCGCCCAGGTCCCCCAAGGGACCCTGCCAGAAGACAGGTCTACAGCTGATGTTGCCAAACCTATGCTGAGGCGAGGACCACCTGCCATGTCTCGCACTCCAAGCTTCCTCAAGGACTCTGAAAGGACTTGATTGTGAGCCACAGTGAGGGAGGGGCTGCTGGCCAAGCCATGGGGTTGCATCATTTTTTTCTCTCATCTTTGTCATCTTCCAGGCACCAGAGGAAATCTCTCATCATCTGCCCAGAAACGGGACAATGGCTCTTGCCCCTCTCGATTCTTGCCTGTCTGAAGAGGGAGCATAATTTCCTCCGTTCTAACAGCAGGCAGCCTCCTAGATCAGACATTGTGCACACCATACATTCTCGGATTGCTGGGTTATAGTCAGCATCCTTATTTTTTAACAGCTTTATTGACATAATCTTCATACCATAAAATTTCCTCAGTTCCAGGTATATATATAATTCAATGATTTTTGGTAAATTTACAGTTGTGCAACCATCACCGCATCCAGTTTGGAACACTTCTGTCACCCCGGGAGGATCTCTCTGGCCTGTCTACATTTCCTGCCTGTTCCCATCCCCAGCCCCAGGTGGTCACTAATCTGCCTCCATAGATTTGGGGTTTTTTTCTAAATATTTCATATAAATAGGATCATCTAAGAGGTGTCTTTCCCACCTAGCTTCTTTCACTGAATTCAGTGTCTCTGGAGTTCGTCTATGTTGTAAATTCCCTCTGTGTTGCTGATAGCATCCCACTCTCTCCAGGCCACATAGTGTTCATTCATTCACCCGCTGGTGGACGTTGGGTGGTTTCTACCTTCTGGCTCTTGTGAATAGTGCTGTTCTGAACATTTATGTACGAGTTGTTATGTGGACATATGTTTCCATTTTACTCGAATGCCTAAGAATGGAATTGGTGGGTCTTACGGTAAATGTATGTTTACCTTAAGAAACTGCCAAATGGTTTTTGAAAGTGGTGATGTCACTTTACATTCCCATCAGCGAAGCACAAGGATTCTAGTTTGTCCACGTCCCCGCCAACATTGGTTCTATTGGTGAGGGCCATTGCAGTGGATGTAAAGTAGCTTTTCATTGTGATTTTAAAGTTGCCTAGGTGTTCACCTAATCAAGAATCTTTGTTTTTATTTTCAACCACCAGAAGTGGCCTAGGATATATGTACCCTTCACCGTCCTATAAGTAGGTCCTTTTCTGAGAGATTCACATTTTAGAACCTGGAGCCCGGGTTCTCTCTTCTCTGTGGCACTGCCGGGTGTGAGGTCATGGAAAGAGCGTGCGTGAGCAAGGGAATCCTGGCTTGTCATGGATTTGCGAAGCCCGAGAACGTGGAGCACTGTGTGCTCCGAAGTCACTACAGGAATTCAGTTCCATGGAGTACACACGAGCAGTCTTGGTCTTAAAACACTGGCGATCCTGGTTGAGGTCAGAGAACTGAGAGGCTCCAGGCATCAGCATTGTTTCCTATACCGTTTCGAATGCGCTACATCCAGTCTGCAGTCTCCGCTGTGCGAGGTTGCTGATGTCTTTGTTGCTTGTTGAGTTTGGCCAGCAACCTTCGCACAGGATGAATCACTGTGCTCCTCACAGGGCTCGCCTTGGTTTATAAGTCTCTGGGGCTTCCTAACCACCTACGGTTGCGCCGCATTGTTTAGGACAAACTTTGGGAAATTTCTAACCCTTTTTGGCCTCTCTCCTCATATTTTCACTTCAACTCAAGACACAGCTGCTGGTTGGGATGTCCCTCGGTGCAGGCGGAGGGACGGGAATGGCCCCATGGATGCCGGTCCTTCTCCGCCCCGCCCTGCACGCTTTTCCAGCCAACGCTGCGCACACAGTGCTGTCTTCATGTGAGGGCGTGTGAGAGGTCCACATGGAGGCCACTCTACTCATAGGGAAGCACCTCCCGGGGAAAAATGTATCGCGCTCTTTGGCAGCGAGGCTCTTACACCAGGGTCCTTAGGAAAGGGGGACATTCTGGAATGTATTTCCACTTTGGCAAATGACATGCAACTCTTCGCCGAGAGCGAGCCTGAAATAGTCTGCAGCTCTAACTGTTCACCTGATTAAGTGGGCTTTTTTCACCACAGATGAAAGGAGCAGGCTCTCGACTGGACTCTCTGATGGCCCCACGTTGTTAAAATCAGAGAAGCTGATTGGTTTCGGCAACGTTACCGAATCAACGTCCTGAAACTCCTGGTGCTGCTGGAATTAGATCCTGCTACCAAAGGCCACAAAATGTCACCACAGGAGAAGTCTCGTGTCAAAGCACCCGATTTCCCCCCACCCCCATTTGTCTTGGCTCTCCACGTGCTGCTGAAAGATAACACCGGCTTCTGCATCATTTCACAGAGGGGGCCCCGCCATCTGAGCCCTGCTCCCCAGAAAGTGTCTCACAGCCTTTCCTAGTCTAGGCTGTGCTGCTCCTCTGGGAGCCTTACACCCACCAATGACCTCACAATCCACTGAGGAAACCTCCAGTCCAGAAACCCAGGGGGATCCTTGGCCCCACCCCTCTCTCACACCCAACAAGGAATTTTTTTTTAAACCAGACTACTTTTTGGAACAGTTTTGGGTTCACAGCAACAATGAAAGGTACAGAGATAACCCAGCCATGCACAGCCTCGCTCGTGATCAATGTCTCCCTCACCCCCTCTGAGAGGTACGTTTGTTACAATGGATAGATCTACACTGACACATCAAAGTCACCCAAAGCTTGTGGTTTACATTAGGGTTCACTCTTGGTGTTGTATATCCTGTGGGTTTGGACAAATGTCTAATGACATGTGGCCACCGTCATAATATTACACAGGGTATTTACACTGCTCTTAAAACCCTCTGTGCTCCTTTGACTCATCCCTCCCTCTCCCCAACCCCTGGGAGCCATTTTTTATCATCTCCATCATTTCACCTTTTCCAGAAAGTCATATAGTTGGAATCAAACTGTGTGTAGCCTTTGCTTACTGACTTCTTTCCCTTACTGCTCAGCATTGAGGTTCCGCCATGTCTTGTCCAGGCTTGATAGCTCATTTTCTTAAACACTGAATGATATTCCATTGTATGGATGTACCACAGTTTATTTATCCATTCACCTACTGATTCCCCTCCCCTTTCCCTACCCTGCCACTGTCCAAACTCTTTCCCGAAGCACCTGTTTGTGTGTGCATTTTACAAATCTGGATTTCCACTCAACCAGGGACTTCTTGAGGGAAGAGCGGTGACATGGATCTTGAATTCTTCAGCTTCAAGACCATTGCTCTGAGCAGGTCCTCAGATGCCAGCAGGAAGAGGGTCCCACCAACACCTCTCATTAACCTCAACCTTGAGATTCAGGATGGGCAGAAAGTTCTTCGGAAGAATACTTCATGGAGAGTAAGCTCGTAGAAGACAGCACCCTAAACTAAAGAGAAATTAAGCAGTTTCAGAAGTTAGCTACAGAATTACAGCATAGTTTCTACACCATCCCCAACGATACTTTTGCACAAACACAACACAGAAACAAGAAGCTTTCTCATTGCTTACGCCTCTTCTTCATATCCTACCAGTAGCTACGATTCTTACAGAACTAAGTAGAACTTTAGGCAGTAAAGGGAGCCACAAGGTGACTTCCTAAATCAGTATGCACTTTAATACATTTTCTAGATAATTCTGATACTGAATCAATGGGCAAAAAAGAAAAATGATTATGGATAAGCTATGAAAATGGCTCATAGATTGACTGATGGCAGTATATATTTTTCTTCAGTGATATTAATTTTTAATAATAAAACAAGTGCCTGAAAGATATATAACTCCCCATTAGAAAACATGATTTTTTTCTTGTGGTTAAATATATAGCATAAAATTTATCATCTTAACCATTTTTTAGCAGAAGGTTCAGTGGCATTGAGTACACTCACACTGGACATCACCACCATCTGTCTCCAGAACGTTCTGTCTTCCTAAACTGCAACTCTGTCCCCGTTAAACACGAACCGCCTCCCCGTCCCCAGCCGCTGGCAGCCACATGCCACATTCTGTTTCTAGAAGTTTGACCACTCCAGGTACCCCAGAAGCAGAATCATACAAATTTGTCCTTTTGTGTGTCCTGTTTCACTTAGCTTGTCCTCAAAGTTCGTGCATCTTGTAGCTCGGGTCAGAATCTCCTTCCTTTTGAAGGCTGAATAACATCCTCCCCAATGACTAGACCACACTTTGCTTATCCATCCATCTGTGTGTGGACACCTGTGCTGAACCCACCATTTGGTTCTTATGGATGATTCTGCTATGAACACGGTGCACAGAGGTCTGCTTGAGTCTCGGCTAGAACACAGCACTGTCCGTGAAGAAAAATGTGAAGCAATCATGAAAGAAAGCCTTCGGATAAAGCACGGTTGCCACTGTGAAATCAGAAAATGGACTCTATAAAGCATGGATTACATCTGTTCTGATTGCAACCAACAGAGACCAGCAATATATTTTTTTAAGTCACAAAAGCTGGACTTTACACGTTTGCCAAGGTATAGCATTACTCCGGGTGAGAATCTCAAACGAAAAATGCCAGTCAATGCAAGCAATCAAGTAATTCTAGCCTCCCCCCCAACCCCCGCCCCGAAAGTTGCCTTTCATCCATGCAGGCCAATTAGCTCCACAGGGTCTTCACCTAACTCCCGCTCCGCCAGCCTGCCTCCCACACCGCGTCTCCCTTTCCAACCCCGCTGCCAGGCTCTGTTTCCATCACGTAAGTTTTTCCCTTATGCACTCACTCATCCTGCCAAAGGCACTTATCCTTCTTCCCTCTGCAAATTGCAGTCCTAACGGGAAAGGTTTGCTGAGTCGTCTCTAGGCCTTACGTGCCTTGCCCATCGCTGCTGCTCCAGACTGTAAATTTCAAGCAGACACTGGTTTCATCTACATGGAGTCAGGCAGTCGCCCATGAGTCCTGCTCTTCTGACGCGGGTGGATGCTGTGCATGTGAGGAAGGGAAAGTCTCAGAGCAGGTCCTGGCTGCCCACGACCACGGAGGGGACCCTCTCTGATCAACATAGAGCGTGCTTGTCCCCTTGCAGGGCAGAGGACAGATTTCCAGGTGTCCTCTTTCCGTTTTGTCACATTCTCAGCACTCCTGACATTTTTGGCAATTCTCATGGCTTAGTCACTTTCAGTGCTAAACAATGGCCTCCTTTCTAGGAGGTAAAAAGTTTAGTTCTGTTTAACATTACAACTCCAGGGGTCATTGGCAAATTCTCTCCTTTCTTGGCTCAGGGCAGCCTCAGACCAGAACATCTGCACTGAGGATGGGGTGTGATCTCTTTTCTCTGTATTCTTTAAGTCTCCCTCCTCCTCCACTTGCAAATCAGGGGGTTTGATGACCTCCTTTGCAAGCCTTTCTAATCTTTTGCAATCCTTGCAAATCTTTCCTGTTTTTTTTCCAAACCTCCAGTCATTCTTGTTTAGAAGTGGTAGTAATGGGGATCCGTGTTTGTTCCCACATTATTTTATTTCCTGTGACTAAATCAAATGCTTTATTTGTGTCGCTGAAGAAATCATACAACTGTTACGGGGAGCTGTAAGAAATTCTGCTGGAAGAGGGCCTTGCTGGTGATTATCTTGTAAACAGCAGAACATAGTCACTAACATGGTAACGACTCCGCACGGTGACAGATGGTAACGAGACTTATTGTGGTGGCCATTTTTGTAATGTATATAAATATCGAATCATTATGTTATACACCTGAAGCTAATACAATATTCATGTCAGTTACTCTTCAATTAAAAATAAATAAATCCAGAAAGTGCGTGATGAAAATCAACTGTAGGAGTCCTAACTGATATTAGCTTCTCCCTTGTTATTTCACAGTAGAATTGACTCTGGGGTGAGCGTGCGTATCTCGCAATGCGTTTTAGCACGTGTATAGATCCGTATAACCGTATCATCCAAATCCGCGCCATGCTGCCCTTCTGCGCTCACCTCTGCATCCCCTGGTGAGCATGAAGCTTTCTTTTGAGAATCACTGAATCTGGCAATATAGACTCATCACCAGAATTTTGACTTTTTGAGAATGTTGTAGAATGGAATCATACATTGTTGAGACTGGCTTCTTCCACCTAACATAATGTTTTTGAGATTCATGCAAGTCCTTGCGTGTATCAATAATTTACTCCTTTTTAGTATGACAGAGACATATTCCACGTACCGCAGCTTGAGATGTTTCCAGTTTGGGGTGATTGTGAACTGAGCTACTGCGAACAATCATATGAAGGTTTTCATGGGAACATACATTTTTGTTTCTCTAGGAATTTCATACCCGGCCATGGGATCACATGACTTAACTTCATCAGAACTGCCAAAGTGCCTTCCAAAGCGGCTGGGCTGTCTTACGCCCCCACTGGGAACTCGGAGGGTTCTGGTCGCTCGAATCCTGAGCAGACACTGCTGCTGCTAGTACTCCTTTCCTGCAGCCGCTCTGACAGAGTAGAGTCCCTGCGCTCTCCGGGTTACAGTGTAAGATAACCCTGGTTTGGAGGGACATGCAGGGCTTATAGAAGACACGCTGTGGTTTTAATTTGCATTTCCCTAACATCTAATGATGCTGAACACCTTACTATGTGCCACCCACCCACACATCCTCCTTAATAAAGAGTCTGTTCAAGTCTTTCGCCCATATTTTATTTGACCTTCTTACTGTTGAAGTCAAGAGTTCTTTTTTTAAAATTTTTAAATGTTTTTTATTTATTCTTGAGAGACAGAGGAAGACAACGCAAGCAGGGAAGGGTCAGAGAGAGAGACACAGACTCTGAAGCAGGCTCCAGGCTCCGAGCTGTCAGCACAGAGCCCGACACGGGGCTCGAACCCATGGGGCTCGAACCCACAAACCGTGAGATCATGACCTGAGCCAAAATTGGATGCTTAACCCACTGAGCCACCCAGGCACCCCTGAAGACTTCAGGAGCAGAACCCAGTGATTCATCTCTTACAGATGACACCCATTGCTCAACCTGAAAAGTGCCCTCCTCAATGCCCATCACCCCTTTAACCACTAACCACCCCCATCAACCCTCAGTTTGTTATTTCTATTTAAGAGTCTCTTATGGTTCTGTTTTTATCTTATTTTTCCTTCCCTTCCCCTATGTCCATCTGTTAAGTGTTTCAAGTTCCACACATAGATTCCTTTTTATGATGATGTATGTTGTTTTTCATAGATATCATTTAACAACTTAAGGTACTTTTTTTAAAAGCATGAATTGATGTTGATTTTATCAAAGGCTTCTCTCAGCATCTGTTGATACGGTCACATAGCTTATGTCATTTACTCTTAATGCAGGAAATCAAATGTATATTTATGCAAACATCAAAGAATCTTTGAATTCCTCTGAATTCAGCTTGATACTTAATCATAACGTTTTATCTTTTTTATGCACAGTTGAATTCAGTTTAATATTTTGTTAGAACTTTTCGTCTATAATCTTGAGTAAATAAGGCTCTCGTTTCTCTTTTATAAACTGTTTTTATCTGGTTAGGGATCAAAATTATACGGGCCCCGTAGAACGACTTGGACCGCATTTCCTCTGGAAGACTTTGTGTAAGACTGGAATGATCTGGTTCTTGAAAATTTAGAAGTCTTCTGTAAAATTTTGTGGCCCTGGTGTTCTCTTGTGTGGCGGTGTTTAATTACATTTATATTTCTACAGTAGTTACAGGACTATTTGGGCTTTATTTCTTCTTGAGTCACATGGAGTAAGAGTTTCTAGCAGCCCCTCTATTTACTCGTGACTTCTCTTTCATTTATAACATTATTTATAACTGCTCTTCTTTCTCTTTAAGCAAGCTGCCGGAAGTTTGAAAAGACCAACTTCGGTGGTGCCTGGACGGCTTAGTCAGTTAGGCTTCCAGCTTTTGATTTCAGCTCAGGTCATGATTTTACGGTTTGTGGGATCAAGTCCCGCTGTTGGGCTCTGCACTGACAGCACAGAGCCTGCTTGGGATTCTCTCTCTCCCTCCCTCCCTCTCTGCCTCTTGCCCTGCTGTGCTTTCTTTCAAAAATAAATAAAAGGCCAACTTTTAACTTTTAGCTTTGTTTTCTTTCTGGCAATATGTGGTCTTTTGTTTGTTATTTCCTTTTTTATACTTTATGGAACTCTGGTCTTTTCTCTAACTTCTTAAGTTGGAAACTTACTTCACTAATTTTTTACTTTCTTTTTTTAAAAAGATACAAGTATTTAAGGCTATAAACATATAATTATTTTTATAAATATATAATATGAATATAAAGGCTCTGAAGCATCCTGTTAGCACTACCCATAACCTTTGTGAGATAAATCCCACAGTATAACATAACATAACATAACATAACATAACATAACATAACAAACATCATCACATCTCAATTATAAATCCTTTATACTTGTTTCTATGTATTGCTAGATTTCTTTGGCTGTTCTTTTGAGGATTTTGGTGTTAATATACCATCAGGCTTATTGGTCTATAGTTTTCTTGTGACCTACGTCTGGTTTTGGTATCAGAAAAATACTGGCTTCGTAGAACAATATTGGGAGAATCTCCTTTTCTTCTATTTCTTGGAAGAGCCATGAAGGAACAGTGTTAACTTTTCTTTTAATGTATGGATGAGTTTACCAGTGAAACTAACTGGGCCTGGGCTTTCTTTGTGGACAGTCTGTAAATTACTAATGACGTCTCTTTACTTGTTATTGGCCTATTCAGATCATTCCCGGTGGTCTCGTTCTACCTAAGATTTTATCCATTTAATACAGTTTGTCTGTTTGGGGGGCATGCCCTTGTCCACAGTATTCCCTTATCGTCCTGTTTGCTTCTGTAGAGTTGTGAGTGGTTTCCTCTCCTTTATTCTTGACTTTAATAATTTATATCATCTTCCTTTTTATCTTGGTCAGTCTAGCTAAAGATCTGTTGGTTTTTACTGATCTTTCCAAAGAAGCAACTTTTGGCTTTGTTAAGTTTCTCTATTGTTATTCAATTATGTATTTAATGTTTTACTCTCTATTATTTCCTTTCTTCTGCTTGTTTTGGATGGCTCTTCTTCTTATCTCTTAAGGTGGAAGATCAGGTTATGGATTTGAGATCTTTCTTCTTTTTTAATATGGAAATTTATAGCTATTAATTGCCCTCCAATTAATGCCTTAGTTGCATTTCATAAGTTTTGGTATACTGTGTTTTTATTTTAATTCATCTCAGCATGTTTTCTAACTCTTATGATTTCTTCTCTGGCCAATTGATTACTAAGGAGTTTGCTGTTTAATTTCCACAGACTCGTGAGTTTCCCGAATTATCTTTACTTATTAATTTCTTATTTCATTCCACTGTGGTCAGAGAAATACTCTGTATGATTTCAGTCCTTTTAAATTTATTGTGTCTCGTTTTATGTGTAACATGTTATATCCCGGGAGAGTTTTACCCAGGAGAGGGTTCCACATACAATTGAGCAGAATGCATTTTCTGCTATCATTGGAGGGCGAGGGCCATGTATGTCTGTTCAATGTAGTTGGTTTCGGTGATGTTCAAGTCATATTTCTTTATTGATCATCTAGTTGTTCCTCTTTTATTGAAAGTGAAGTATTTAAGCCTTCAACAATTACTATTGAATTATCTGTTTCTCCCTCCAATTCTGTGAGTTTTTACTTCATGTATTCTGGGCTCTATTGTTAGGTACACATATGTTTATAGTAGTAACATCCTCCTGATCATTTACCTCTTTTTAAAAAATATGTATTTATTTTTTGGGAGAGTGCAAGTGGGGGAGGGGCAAAAAGGGAGAGACAGAGGATGGGAAGCCGACTCTGTGCTGACAGACTGACAACAGCAAGCCCAACGTGGGGTTCGAACTCATGAACTATGACATCATGACCTGAGCCGAAGTCAGATGCTCAACTGACTGAGCCCCCCAGGCGCCCCCTGATCATTTACTTCTTCTAATTATAATAGCCCTTCTTTGTCTCTAGTAACTGTATGGTCTTAAAGTCTATTTTATCTTATGTCAGTATATCCACTCCATCTCTCTTTTGGCTATCGTTTGCATATCTTTTTCAGTTCTTGTACTTTCAATCTATTTATGTCTTTGACTCTAAAGTGTGTCTCCAGTGGACAGCATATAGTTGGATGATATTTATACAACCATTCTGCAAATCTCTGTCTTTTGATTAGAGTGGTTAGCTCATTTACCTCAGTCCTTGGACTTCCTGTTTCTATCTACACTTCCTCTCCAGGGATTTCATTCATTCTTGTGGCTTTCTATATGATCTATGTGCTGATGACTAGAACTGATCTCCTGATCTGTTTGTCTGTGTCCAGAGAGATAACTAATAGGCATCTCACTCTTAACCTGTCAAAACCAGAGTTCCTAATATTCCCTAACTACTCCTTCTGCAGACCTCTCAAACTCAGTTAATAGCAACTTCATTCTTGCCATTGCTCAGACTAAATTCCTTGGTGTCATCCTTGACTTATGTCTTTCTCTTACCCCCCAGATCTTATCCATCATCAAATCCTGTTGGTTGTACCTCAACATATACCCAAGATTCAGTCACTTACCATCATCCTGCTGCCACCACCAGGTCCATCCAAGCTCTGCCTCTCACAACCTGTTCGCCAGCCTCTCCCTTGACCTGCAGTGCATCCTCAAGAACAGATCGATATTTCTTTCCTCAAGATCCCCAATGGCTTTCCATCTTGCTTACATAAAAAACTAAAGTCTTACCGTATCTCACACGATCTGCCTTAATTACTTCTCTGACCCCATCTCTTGATTCTCTTTCCCTTATTTGCTCCATGGCAGCCCCTCTGGCCTCCTGCTGCTTTTGGATTCACCTCCACCTAAGGACCTTTGCACTTGCTGCTCCCACTCCTGGGTGCGGGAGGGGTTTTTTCGGTTTTATCATTGCTGTGTCCAGTATCCAGAGTAGTGCTGGCCCATGGAGGACACCTGGTAAATATCTGTTGAGTAAATGAATGGATGCACTTGACTCCTCACTCAGCATGGGCTTGGTCCTGCCCTGACTTTACTGCTCTGGACGCCTACAGCGTTGGTCTTGGGCAGCGAGGATCCCAGGGCAGCGGCTGGGCAAGAGCAGAGCTTGCCTAGCTTTTCCCGTCACTCGTTCTCTGTTCTCCCCCAGCCAGCACCAGCCACCCTGATTCAGCTGCAGCTGCTCTCATCCTGCTCCACTCTCCCAGAGGGACACCAGACTCCCAGGGGATTTGCACTTGCTTGTTTGCTGTTGTTTTGATTTGTATAGATTTCTTTCTATAGCCCAAGGTTTGTTTATGGTAAGAAAGCCGAAAGTCCATGCTCGGTCTCTATATTAGCAGGAACTAGAAACCCTTTCTCCACGTGCTAGCTGGTGTTTCAAGCCCTCAGGGTTGTGTTACAGGGGATGGTGCACAGGCTGTGCACTGCAAAACTCCACAGGTGACTTTCACATGCGTAGGGCAGCCTCGGGAGGGAAAGGTCTTACTTGAGGATGGTTGTGACTTGACATTGGCGTCCTAGAGATATGGCATATCTCAAACACTGATTTATTTCACCAAGAGAAGTTTTTGTGAGCTCTTCAGAGATAATGTTCTTTCGGGCTAGTGTCTCATCTACAGTTTCCTTGATTGTCTGACGCTTCCTCTGAACAGGCCTGGCTTTGCCCGTGGCCCAGAGGGGAGAGGGGAGAAGGGCTAATCTTGGCAGGACCACTTAGGACACCTCCTGCAC
>PISW01016521.1:0-12907 GCA_004023785.1 Mungos mungo | reverse complement strand
AGATGTGGTGTATATTCACGATGGAGTACTACATGGCAATGAGAGGGAATGACATATGGCCCTTTGTAGGAAAGTGGATGGACCTTGAGGGTGTCATGCTGAGCGAAGTAAGCCAGGCAGAGAAGGACAGAAACCATATGTTTGCACTCATAGGTCTAGCAGGAAAACAAGAGAGACTTAATGGAGAACCAGGGGGAGCAGAGGAGGGAGAGAGAGTTGGGGAGAGAGAGGGATGCAAAACTTGAGAGACTATTGAATGCTGAAAATGAACTGAGAGTTGAAGGGGAAAAGGGAGGGGGGGAAAGAGGGGGTGGTGATGGTGGAGGGCACTTAAGGGGAAGAGCACTGGGTGTTGTATGGAAAACAATTTGACAATAAAATATTATGGAAAAAAAAAGAATATGCTGAGTTTAGTAAACTGCTCTCCCTCCCCTGTGCCCCGGTCATTTTTCAAACTGCTGCTTCTTTGCTGTACTCCAAGGGTGCTTCTTGTGCTGTCTCTTTAAGGGCAGGAATTCCATTTTCTCTTGTTTTCCTAGTTCTCCTACAGCTGAGACCACTAATTTTTTAAAATTACAGGTGTTAAGTCTCACTGGTTGTAAAAAGTCATGAAATTTGACCATTCTGGTTTCAAAGCCAAATGTTATGGAGATTCTTCTTCCCCCTGTGGCTTTCCTGGTGTGACAGTCTGTTTCTCTTCCCTGACTGCACCTGTAGGTGCCTCTTTCCTGCAGATGAAGTCCCACTGGTCGATTTAACTCCCCCCCCCCCCCCGGATCTCTGCCCTTCCTACACTCAGTGTTGCCTCTTCTTTACATTTATGCGGAGTTTGTTCTGCCAGTCTTCAGGTGGTTTTCCGGGTTATTTACACTGTGTTATCTAGTTTTATCTGTGGGATGAGGTGAGCTAGGGTCCTCCTAATCCAGAATCTTTCCAGTTGAACTAGTCCTGTTCATTGTTGGAAGTGGGTCATTGAAGTCTCCAATTATTATTGTTTGTATGTATTCTCCCTTTCTTTTCTCTTCTTTTTTTCCTTTATATATTTTCATATTCTGTTATTGGGTATACTTAGGTTTATATTTTAAAATTATCTTCCTAATGAATTGAACCCATTATAATTATAAAAATTTCTTCTTAATATTTTTTTATTTTGCATCTGTTTTTGTTGTTGGTTAATAAACCTGAGTGAAATGAAAAATCATTAACCGGCTGTTTTGGCTTCTGTAAATTGCTTTCTGAATGCATCTCCCTGTTCACTGTTCTGACTGAGTGGTGACTGCTAAAACATTGAAATAAAAGTGGATGTAGATCCCTGTTAAAGTTATCAGAAGGTGTAATTTCCACCTGCTTCCTAAGCACATCTCACCCCTTTTACCAAGACCTGGCAAAGACAGAGTTAACTGATGAGAAATCATCCCCATCTCGTGATATCTTATATGTCTAACTATGATTGGTCATTTTAAAGGGACAAAGCTTCTGCACTGCAAAGGAAACAAGCAAGAAAACTAATAGGCAAGCAACAGAATGGGAAAAGAGAGTTGCAAATGACATATCAGATAAAGGGCTAGTATCCAAAATCTACAAGGAACTCACCAAACTCTACACCCAAAAAACAAATAACCCAGTGAAGAAATGGGCAGAAGACATAAACAGACACTTCTCCAAAGAGGACATCCAGATGGCCTATAGGCACATGAAAAGATGCTCAACATCACTCATCATCAGGGAAACACAAATCAAAGCCACACTGAGATACCACCTCACACCAGTCAGTGGCTAAAATGAACAAATCAAGAGACTATAGATGCTGGTGAGGTTGTGGAGAGACGGGCACCCTCCTACACTTTTGGAGGGAATGTAAACTGATGCAGCCACTCTGGAAAACAGTATGGAGATTCCTCAAAAAACTATTAGTAGAACTCCCCTATGACCCAGCAATAGCACTGCTAGAGATTTACCCAAGGGATACAGAAGTGCTGATGCATAGGAGCACATGTACTCCAATGTTCATAGCAGCACTGTCAACAATAGCCAAAACATGGAAAGAGCCTAAATGTCCATCACCTGATGAATGGATCAAGAAGATGTGGTATATATATACACAATGGAGTATTACATGGCAATGAGAAAGAATGAAATCTGGCCATTTGTAGGAAAGTGGGTGGACCTTGAGGGTGTCATGCTAAGCGAAATAAGTCAGGCAGAGAAGGGCAGATACCATATGTTTGCACTCATAGGTCTAACAGGAGAACAGGAGAAACCTAATGGAGGACCAGGGGGAGGGGAAGAGGGAAAGAGAGTTGGGGAGAGAGAGGGACACAAAACCTGAGAGACTATTGAATACTGAAAACGAACCAAGGGTTGAATAGGGAGGGGGAGGGGGAAAAGAGGTGGTGGTGATGGAGGAGGGCACTTGTGGGGAAGAGCACTGAGTGTTGTATGGAAACCAATTTGACAATAAACTATTTAAAAACAAAAACAGAAACAGAAACACCGCACAATAAAAACCAAATTTACATATGCTATGGAAACAAAGGAAGGAAAAAAAAAAAAAAGGACAAAGAAACTTGAAGGGGTGTGTTCCTGCCAAAGATGGCATTTGTGTATTACAATGTCATTGGCTACTATGGAATGCTATGGATTGTAATTGTTAACTAAATAATGACGTATTCTGTCCATAAAATCTCGCTGCTGCCTTTGTTTGGGGCCATTTTCTGCTCCTTTACACCAGGGAGATCAGGTTTGGACTGGCCATAAAAAAGCATGCGGCTGTAAATAAAATCATGCCTTGCATTCGGCATTGGTGGTCTTTTCGTAACTACCCTGCAACAGTTTTATTTTATATTTACATAGAAATTCCAGCTTTCCTGTGGTTGTCTGATATGTCTTTTCCATCCTTTCTACTTTCACTCTATTTGTGTCTTTGTATCTAAAATGTTTCTCTTTAAACAACATATAGTTGGCCCATATTTATTTATCCAATTTTATTGTATTCAGTGTTTAAGTTTTTATTTAAATTTTAGCTAGTTAACATACAGTCAGTATTGGTTGCAGGAGTAGAATTCAGTGATGGGTCTCTTACATACAATACCCAGTGCTCATCACAGCAGTTGCCCTCCTTAATACCTGTCACCCATCTAGCCTATCCTGCACCCTCCTCCCTCCATCTACCCGCAGTTTGTTCTCTATCATTAAGAGTCTCTTATGATTTGTTTCCCTCTCTCTCTTTTTCCTTTTTCCTTTCTTCCCAACCTTACCTTATGTTCATCTGCTTTTTTTAAAATTCCACGTATGAGTTATTTTGCTTAGCACAATATACTCTTACTCAATCCACATCATTGCAAATGGCAAGATTTCATTTTTTTTGATGACTGAGTAATGTGTGTGTGTGTGTGTGTGTGTGTGTGTGTGTGTGATCTCATGATCTCATAATCAATATGAGATACATTCATTCATCAGCCTAAGGACATATGGGCTCTCTCCTTAGTTTGGCTATTGTTGATATTGCTGCTATAAACATCAGTGTGCATTTACCCCTTTGAATCCATGTCTTTGTGTCCTTTTGTTAAATATCTAATAGTGCAATTCCTGGATTGTAGACTAGTTCTATTTAAACTTTCTGAGGAACCTCCATACTGTTTTCCAGAGTGGCTGCACCAGTTTGCATTGTCACCAACATTGCAAGAAATTTCCTCTTTCTCTGAATCCTTGAAACACTTGTTGTTTCTTGTCTTGTTAATTTTAGCCATTCTGACAGGTGTGAGGTGGTATCTCATTGTGGTTTTGATTTGTATTTCCCTGATGATGAGTGATGTTGAGCATCTTTTCATATGTCTATTAGTCATCTGGATGTCTTCTTTAGACAAGTGTCTGTTCATGTCTTTTGCCCATTTTTTTCAACTGGATTATTTTCTTTTTGGGTGTTACTGAGTTCATGCTTTATAGATTTTGGATTCTAACCCTTTATCAGATATGTCATTTGCTAATATATTCTGTCCTTCTATAGGCTGCCTTTTAGTTTTGTTCATTGTTTCGTTTGCTGTGCAGAAGTTTTTTTATCTTGATGCAATCCCAATAGTTCATATTTGCTTTTGTTTCCCTTGCCTCTAGTGACATGTCTAGTAAGAAGTTGCTGTGGCCAAGATCAAATAGGTTGCTGCCTATGTTCTCCTCTAGCATTTTGAAGTTCCCTGTCTCACATTAAATTTTTTAAAAATGTTTGTTTGTTTGTTTGTTGAGAGAGAGAAAGAGCATAAGCAAGGAAGGGGCAGAGAAAGAGGGAGAAGCAGAAGCCAAAGCAGGGTCCAGGCTCTGAACTGTCAGCACAGAGCTCGATATGGGGCTTGAACTCACGAACTGTGAGATCATGACCTGAGCTGAAGTTGGATGCTTAAAACTGAGCCACCCAGGTAGCTTTTCTGTCTTAGAATTTTCATCCATTTTGAATTTATTTTTGTGTGTGCTGTAAGAAACTGGTCCAGTTTCATTCTTCTGCATATCTCTGTCCAAGTTTCCCAACACCATTTTCTGAAGAGAGTTTTTTCCATTCTGCTTTTTGAAGATTGGTTGATCATATGGTTGTGGGTATATTTCTAAATTTTCTATTCTGTTCCATTGATCTATGTGTCCGTTTTCATGCCAGTGCCACACAGTCTTAATGACTACAGCTTTGTAATATAGCTCGAAATTCTGAATCGTGATGACTTCAGTTTTGTTTTCTTTTTCAGGGTTGCATTGGCTATTTGGGGTCATTTGTTTTTCCATACAAGTTTTAGGATTGTTTGTTCTAGCTCTATGAAAAATGCTAGTAGTATTTTGATAGGAATTGTTTTAAGTGTGTTAAATGTTTAGATTTTTTTGGGTAGTATAGACACTTTAACAGTATTTGTTCTTCATGCCCATGATCATGGAATGCTTTTCCATTTCTTTGTGTCCTCTTCAATTTCTTCATAAGCTTTCTATAGTTTTCATCATACAGGTCTTTTACATCTTTGGTTAAGTTTATCCCTCGATACTTTTTGGTTTTTCATGCAATTGTGAATGGGATCACTTTCTTGATTTCTCTTTCTGTTGCTTCATTTTTGGTGTGTAAGAATGCAACTGATTTTTGTACATTGATTTTGTACCCTACGAAGAAGGGATGTTGTATTTTGTCAAATGCTTTTTCTGCATCTATCGACAAGATCATATGGTTTTTATCTTTTCTTTCATTGATGTGATGTATCACATTGATGGACTTGTGAATATTGAACCAGCCCTGTAACCCAGGAATGAATCCCACTTGATTATGATGGATAATTCTTTTTATGTGCTGCTGAATTCAATTTGCTAGTATCTTGTTGAGTATTTTTGCATCTGTATTCATTAAGGATTATGGCCTGTAGTTCTCTTTTTTTGTTGGGTCACTGTCTGGTTTAGGAATCAAAGTGATATTTGCTTCGTAGAATGAGTCCAGAAGTCTTCCTTCCGTTTCTACTTTTTGGAATAATTTGAGAAGGATGGGTGTTAACTCTGCTTTAAATGTCTGGTAGAATTCCCCTGGGAATCTATCTGGCCCTGGGCTTTTATTTGTTGGGAGATTTTTGATAACTGATTCAATTTCTTCACTGGTTATGGGTCTGTTCAGATTTTTAATCTCTTCTCATTTGAATTTTGGTAGTGCATGTGTGTTTAAGAATTTTTCCATTTCTTTTAGATTGTCCAATTTGTTGGCATGTAATTTTTCATAGTAATTTCTGAAGATTGCTTGTATTTCTGAGGGATCTGTTATAATAGATCCATTTTCATTCATGATTTTGTCTATTTGGGTGTTTTCTCTTTTCTTTCTGAGGAGCCTTGCTAGAGGTTTATCAATTTTGTTTATTTTGTCAAAAACCGAACTCTTGGCTTTATTAATTTTTTCAACTGCTTTTTGGGGTTCTATATTGTTTATTTCTGCCCTGATCTTTATTATTTTTCTTCTTCTGCTGGGTTTTGGGTGCTCTTGCTTCTCCCTTTCTAGTTTCCTTCTGTTAGATTTTGAGTTTGCGCTTTTTCCAGTTTGTTGAAATAGACTTGGATTGCAATAAACTTTCCTCTTAGGACTACCTTTCCTGTGTCCCAGAGCATTTGGATTGTTGTATTTTCGTTTTTATTTGTTTCCATAGATTTTTTAATTTCCTCTCTAATTGCCTGATTTGCCCAATCATTCTTCAGTATGGTGGTTTTTAGCCTCCACATTTTTGGAAGTTTTTCAGACTTTTTCCTGTGGTTGATTTCAAGTTTCATAGCATCATGATCTGAAAGTGTGCATGGTAAGATCTCAATTCATTTGTATTTATGGAGGGCTGTTTTATGACCCAGTATGATCAATCTTGGAGAATGTGCCATGCACACTCAAGAAGAAAGTGAGTTCCCTAGCTTCAGGATGCAGAGTTCTAAATATATCTATTAATTCCATCTGTTCTAGTGTGCCGTTCAGGTCCATTATTTCTTTAGTGATTTTCTGTCTGGCTGACCTATCCATTGTTGCAAGTGGAGTATTAAAATCCTCTGCAATTAGCACATTCTTATGGATAGATTGTTTCTGTTTGCAATTAGTTGTTTTATGTATTTGGGTTCTCCCAAATTCGGCACATAGATGTTTATAATTGTTAGTTCTTCCTGATGTAGAGACCCTGTTAATATTATATAATGTCCTTCTTCATCTTTTGTTAAAGCCTTTACTTTAAAGTCCAGTTTATCCAATATAAGTATGGCTACTCCAGCTTTCTTTTGGCGTCCAGTTGCATGGTAGATATTTTTCCATCCCGTTATTCTCATTCTGAAGGTGTCTTCAGGTCTAAGATGAGTCTCTTGTAGACAGCTGATCTATTTTGGTTTTTGATCCATTCTGCCACCCTGCGTCGTTTGATTAGAGCATTCAGTCCATTTACATTCAGTGTTATTATTGAAAAATGTGTTTTAGATTCATTGTGTTCCCTGTAGAATTCATGTTTGCATTGATGTCACTGATGTCTTAATATTCCTTGCTACATTTCCCTCATAGAGTCCCTCTTAGGATTGCTTGTGGGCTGGTTTGATGGTGATGAATTCTCTCAATTTTTATTTGGGAACACCTTTATCTCTCCTTCTATTTTCAATGACAGGCTCGCTGGATAAAGGATTCTTAGTTACATATTTTTCCTGTTCATCACATTGAAGATTTCCTGCCATTGCTTTCTGGCCTGCCAAGTTTCAGTAGATCAGTCTGTATCCTCTCTGATAGGTTTCCCTTTGTATGTTAGAGCGTTTTTATCCCTAGTTCCTTTCAGAATTCTTTCTTTGTCCTTTTTTTTTTTTTTTTTTTTTTTGGCCATTTTCACTATGATATGTCATACCAAAGGTCAGTACAGGTTACATCTTAGGGGAGTTCGGTATGCCTCTTAAATTTCAATGTCTTTCTCTTTCCCCAGAATGGAGAAATTGTCGTTTATAATTTGGTTCAATACCCCTTCAGGATCTTTATCTCTTTCTTACTCTTCAGGAACTCCTATGATACAGATATTGTTCCGTTTGATTGTATCACTCTGGTCTCGAATCCTCCTTTTGTACTTCTGTATTATTTCTCTCTTTTTCTCCGTTCCCTCTTTTGCTATAACTATGTCTTCTAATTCACCTATTCTCCTCTCTGTGTCTTCAATCCTTGCATTGGCAGCCGCCATTTTATTATTCACCTCATTTATAGCCTTTTTAAACTCGTTACAGCTATTTTGAAGGTTCCTCGTCTTTGTATCAATATCTTCTCTGACAGCTTCTATGCTTTTTCCAAGTCCAGTGATTAATTTTATGGTAATTGTTCTAAATTCTTGTTCAGTTATGTTGCTTGTGTCTATTTTGAGCACTTCTGTGGCTGTGATTTCTTCCTGGAATTTCTTTAGAGGAGAGTTCTTTCATTTCATCATTTTGGCTAGCTTTCTGTCTCTTATCAAAATGCCTGAAGGACCTGAATGTTAGGCAGGAAACCATCAAAACCCTAGGGGAGAAAGTAGGAAAAAACCTCCTAGACCTCAACTGCAGCAATTCTCTACTCGACACATCCCCAAAGGCAAGGGAAATGAAAGCAAAACTGAACTCTTGGGACCTCATCAACATAAAAAGCTTCTGCACTGCAAAGGAAACAATCAAGAAAACTAATAGGCAACTGACAGAATGGGAAAAGATAGTTGCAAATGACATATCAGATAAAGGGCTAGTATCCAAAATCTACAAGGAACTCACCAAACTCCACACCCCAAAAAATGAATGAACCAATGAAGAAATGGGCAGAAGACATGAATAGACACTTCTCCAAGGAGAACATCCAGATGGCCAACAGACACATGAAACGATGCTCAACATCACTCATCATCAGGGAAACACAAATCAAAACCACACTGAGATACCACCTCACGCCAGTCAGAGTCGCTAAAATGAACAAATCAAGAGACTATAGATGCTGGCGAGGGTGTGGAGAGACGGGCACCCTCCTACACTTTTGGAGGGAATGTAAACTGGTGTACAGTGGAAAACAGTGTGGAGGTTCCTCAAAAAACTATCCATAGTACGCCCTATGACCCAGCAATAGCACTGCTAGGGATTTACCCAAGGGATACAGAAGTGCTGATGCATAGGAGCACATGTACTCCAATGTTCATAGCAGCACTGTCAACAATAGCCAAAACATGGAAAGAGCCTAAATGTCCATCACCTGATGAGTGGATCAAGAAGATGTGGTATATATATATACAATGGAGTATTACATGGCAATGAGAAAGAATGATATATGCCATTTATAGGAAAGTAGATGGACCTCGAGGGTGTCATGCTAAGCAAAATAAGTCAGGCAGAGAACGACAGATACCATATGTACTTAGACTCATAGGTCTAACAGGAGAACAGGAGAAACCTAAATGAGGACCAGGGGGAGGGGAGGGGGGAAAGAGAGTTGGGGAGAGAGAGGAATGCAAAACTTGAGACACTGTTGGATACTGAGAACAGACTGAGGGCTGGGGGGAAAGGGGGAGGGGGTAAAATGGGTGGTGGTGATGGAGGAGGGCACTTGTGGGGAAGAGCACTGGGTGTTCTACGGAAACCAATTTGACAATAAGCTATTTTAAAAAAATAAAAAATAAAAAATAAAAGCTCATTCTGCAGTGTGCTCCTGTTAGTATCACTCTATTAAAGGAGGCTCTTTGACTATCCAGGACCTGTCCATTTTGGAGATGTTCTTTTAATGGTGTCTCTCAGTTTCTCTTGTTATGCCTGTATTTAATATATTCCCTTACTCAGTGATATTTGAGACTTTCCACCATGTGTGCTTTGGCTTGTTTCTTGAGGCAGCCCTGAAAAGGAAAAGAGACAGACAAACACACAGGGAACACAAGCATGCAAACGCACTGACAGATCCAGTAAATAAGCAAACCAAATGGGAAAAGAAAGAAAAGGAGCAGGAAAGAAAAGAGAGGACAGGTAAGGGGAGAGGGGGAAGTCAGGAGGCACAGAGACAGCCAAAGATAAAGGACAGTCTGAGAACCTAAAACCTGTGGAGGAGAGAGATAAGAATGAGATAAGGGAAAAATAATCTGGATGTTAAGGGTTGATCTTTTTTTTTTTAATTTTTAAAATTTTTTTTAAAAATATCATTTATTGTGAAGTTGGTTTCCATACAACACCTAGTGCTCTTCCCCACAAGTGACCTCCTCCATCACCACCATTAGGTGATGGTCCTCCATTAGGTTTCTCCTATTCTCCTGTTAGACCTATGAGTGCAAACATATGGTATCTGTCCTTCTCTGCCTGACTTATTTCGCTTAGCATGACACCCTCGAGGTCCATCCACTTTCCTACAAATGGTCATATTTCATTATTCCTCATTGCCATGTAATACTCCATTGTGTATATATATATACCACATCTTCTTGACCCACTCACCAGGTGATGGACATTTAGGCTCTTTCCATGTTTTGGCTATTGTTGACAGTGCTGCTATGAACATTGGAGTACACATGCTCCTATGCATCAGCACTTCTGTATCCCTTGGGTAAATCCCTAGCAGTATTACTGCTGGGTCATAGGGGAGTTCTACCAATAGTTTTTTGAGGAACCTCCACACTGTTTTCCAGAGTGGCTGCACCAGTTTACATTGCCACCAACAGTGTAGGAGAGACAGGCACGCTCCTACTCTGTTGGTGGCAATGTAAGGATTGATCTAATCACAGCAGTGCTTAAATGTTGGTCTTTCCCAGACTCCAGGGGGGAAAGGGAGCAAAAGGAGGAAATAGGAAAAGAGAAAAGAGAAAGCAAGAAAAAAATTATAAAAATTAAAGAGTTAGGAAAGAAAAAATTGAAAAAAAGAAACGTAAAAAATAACATTAAAAGAAGAATTCAGCTCTCCAGCATCGATGGGCTTGGTTCATTGTAGGTAGGTCGGGTCTCACGGGCTGGCCTCGGAGGCCCCGCCTTAGTGGATGCAGGAAGAAGAATGGCAGCGCTGCAAGTCCCTCTCAGACCATGCATTGCCAGCCACTCTGGAGGAGCCAAGATGGCGGAGAGGAAGGGAGCTCTGTAAACTTCGTCTGCCCCATCAGTCAAACTGAGAAGGACATTACCCTCATCTGCAAGAGCGGAAGGAGAAAATACGGACTTCAGAAGGAAGAGAACCTGAAGGATACCTGAGTGAGTGAGTGCAAACTGGGGAGATTGGAAAACGGGCCAGCCCGAGATGGGCAGGGGAGGTGGCAGCCCCAGCCCAACGCGGGGCAAGCGCGTGGAGCCAAAGAAACAAAGGGAAGAGGCAGAGAGACTGAAAACGCTCATAGTACTGTCTCTGGGGAAGAGGTAAAGAATGCTTAACTGCGCTTGGAGAAGCTCACTCCATAGATAACTGCTGGGTGGCCTAAATCCCGAACCCAGTTGGCACAAGGGAAGGAACAGCTTCCAGCCCAGCACCATCTTGGCAAGGAGTCAGCCACCACTGCAGTGGGGGTGTCAGGGGCGCTCACTTCGACCTCGGTTTTGGGAGTGGGAGCATGCATCTCATTTCCGCGGCGCGTCTCACCCCCAGCAGTGACCGCGCGGGCCCTGAATCCCGTGTGCCAACAAGGGAAAAAGATAGCCCCCACCTCTGCATGATCCCTGCAGAGAGTTGGTGGCGGTGGAGACCCGGGTGTGCGCGCAGGCTGCAGGAGCTCCCAGCTCATTTCCAGCAGCTCCCGGCACCCCCTCGGGCAACAGCTACGCCCTCATTCCTCCCCCAACGCTAACGCGATCTCCGCCGGGGATTGGGTCTGCGAAGGTGCACACACACATCACCTCCTGATGCACATCTCTCCCCAGGCAGGGGCAGCCGAAAACCCAGCCTGAGCCAAGACAAATTGATTCCTCCCCCTAAGAAGCCAGCAACCAAAACAAAAACATCTCATCTGTGGTAGCATAAAAAGTGCATGGACTGGAACTTTGAACCGAGGCGAGCCTTGAAAATACAACTTGGCTCAACCGCGGCAAAAGGAGATCGGACTCATTAGAGTGGCCTACAGTTCATAGTTCAGCAAAGCTTGGTGTGATGCCTGCCTATCTAATCTCTGCAGACACCAAGTTGGAGCCTCTGAGAGCAGCCTCCAAGACCTACCACATTAAACCACGCCTATCCAAAAGGGGGAGCTGCCATTTTTGTTTTTGTATTTTTTAAATTGTTGTTGTTGTTGTTGTTTGCGCTTTTTTTATAATATTTTTCTTTTTTTCTTCATTTTTTTTCTTTTTGCTTTTTTCTGTACGTATTTTTTATTATTATTACTTTTTTTTTACTTAAATTTTTAAAAATTTTTACTCCTTATTTTCCTTTCTCCTTTTTCCCTTTTTTTTTCTCTTTTTCTTTTCTTCTTTATATAGCAGAATATATCTCATCCCTACCTCTCCCCTCAACTGGTCATACACTTTTAGACTGTCCACTGTCCTTTGTTGTCTCTGACCCCCTTTAATTTATTTTTATTTTTTTTCTTTTCTTCTTTTTCTTTTTCTTTTATTCTTCTCCTCTTTTCATATCTTTCCTCTCCATTTGCTCTATTTTCTTTCCCCCTGTTAATGTGTTTGTTTGTTTGATTCGTCTGTGCGTTTCTGTGTTACTGTTCCCTCTGTGTGTGTCTGTCTGTTTTCTTTCATAGGGCTACACCAAGAAACAAGCCAAAGTGTGCATGACAGCGAGTCCCAAATACTGCTGAGTAGGGAAATAAAATATTCAAAGGCACAACAAGAGAAACTGAGAGACACCATTAAAAGAATATTTCCTGACACGACAGGCCCTGGACAGTCAATAAGCCTCCTTTATTAGAGAAATATTAACAGGTGCACAGTGCACAACGAGCTTTCTAAAGGTGACAAGAGACAGAAAACTAGCAAAAATGACAAAACGAAGGAACTCTTCCCTGAAGAACCTCCAAGAGGAAGTTACAGCCACAGAACTGCTCAAGACAGATCTAGACAACATACCGGATGAAGAATTTAAAAAACTTGTCATAAAATTAATCGCTGGGGTTGAGAAAAGCATCAAAGAATCAACTGAGACAATGACTAGGCAATATAATGAGTTAAAAAAGGCTATAGGTGAGGTAAATAACAAACTGGAGGCAGCCACCTCAAGGATTGACGAGGCAGAGAGAAGAATAGGTAAATTAGAAGATATAGTTCTAGCAAAAGAGGAAGCTGAAAAAAAGAGAGAAATTAATCCAGGAGCAGGAAAGGAGAATTTGAGACCTGAGTGACACAATCAAGCGGAACAACATCCGTATCATAGGAATTCCTGAAGAGGAATAGAAAGAGAAAGGGCCTGAAGGGATAGTAGACCAAATTATAACTGAGAATTTCCCAAATATGGGAAAAGAAATAGACATTCAAATTCAAGAGGCTCAAAGAA
>PISW01016520.1:0-12907 GCA_004023785.1 Mungos mungo | reverse complement strand
TAGGAACACATTCGATCCCTGTGGGGGCCGCTTAGCTTGAAGCACCCGGAACAGTATTTGCCCTCAGCTGTAAAGCCATGTTCTTAGAAATTAGCAGCAGCCATTTCTGTGAATATAGTGCCTCTTACTTACTTGGAAAGTATAAATGTTAGAAATTTGGTGACCCATTTGGTTCCTTTGATTATGACCAGTTTGGGATCATCATTTTATCTTTCTCTTTATAGGGACCGTCCACTATACCTTCATGTTCAGGGCCAGACACGGGAATTAGTGGACAGTAAGTAAGGTTTTGGCTCATATCTGCTTTTTGTGAAGGACAGAGTGTGGGGCTGTATGTAGGAAGCTGGCAGAACATTCCTGGGCTGGGCTAACTCTTGTGTACAGACTGCTTATGCATGGGCGGCGGAGGGGAGGTTCAGAGAGGCTGAGAACCACCCACTTGGGGATCCTATAAAATGGATTAATACGTGGGTAAGCTCTGTCACTGGCTAGTGCATTCATCCCATTGGTCTAGCGTCTCCCTCCGTTTTTCCACAGGAGCTGTAAACCGAATCAAAGAGATCATCACCAATGGGGTGGTCAAAGCCGCCACAGGGACGAGTCCAACTTTTAATGGTGCGACAGTCACTGTCTATCACCAGCCGGCGCCCATGGCGCAGCTGTCTCCTGCTGTCAGCCAGAAGCCTCCCTTCCAGTCAGGGGTGCGTTTTGTGGAGAGCTCGTTAATAGATTTGTCGTTTCTGTAAAACTGACATAGGCCACATGATATGGGAAACACAAGGAAAATAGAAAACGTGAAATTCTGACCTGCAAGCCCCCTGCTAGAGCCGGCCTAGCAGTGCGGCATTTAGGAAGGGCTTGGGGGCCGCAGAGCGAACACCGTGCGCTGTGAAGTTAGTGCTTTGGTTCTGTGTTTGGAACTGGGTCGGCAGTTGGAGGACTAAGAAGGCGGAGTCTGGTGAAGCAAGACTCTGCTGATACAATCCTCCTAGAGCAAAGGGTGGGCGAGAGCAGCCCTCACTGGAGGGGGCCGCGGGGCTGACTGCACCGCCCGACACGCCGCTCGCGCCCCAGAGGGAGTCCCTGAGCTGTGAGTCTTTGCTTTGCACCTGTTTTGCTGAACAGAGGAGGGTGCTCGTGTTCTAGGTAGGTGCCCGGGAGAGGCGGTTCTCCCGTCACTGTAGGGGCGCTGGGGGTCCAGTCGGTTAAGAATTCAACTCTTGATCGCACTCAGGTCATGATCTCAGGATTTGTGCAATCGAGCCCCGCATCGGACTCCAGGCTTACAGCTCAGCCTGATTGGGATTCTCTCCCTTTTCTCTGCCCCTCTCCCCCGCTTATGCACTCTCTCTCTCTCTTTCAACATAAATGTTAATAAAATTTTTTTAAGCTACTTTATAAAGTATTTTTATAGGCTCACGTAGAAATCATTTGGAGTCCTTATTCTGACAGTGATTAAAGGTCCCTGGAGTATTAAAGTCTTGTGCATAATTATTTTCTCAAGATTAGGACTTGATTCTGTGTTGTGTTTAACCTGAGGTATTCTGTTCTTCCGCAGATGCATTATGTTCAAGATAAGTTGTTTGTGGGTCTCGAGCATGCCGTGCCCACTTTTAACGTCAAGGAGAAAGTGGAGGGTCCAGGCTGCTCGTATTTGCAGCACATTCAGATCGAAACAGGTGCCAAAGTCTTCCTGAGAGGCAAAGGCTCCGGTTGCATTGAGCCAGCGTCTGGCCGAGAAGCCTTCGAACCTATGTATATTTACATCAGGTGCGTGCGGGCGGGCGGGCCGAGGACGCGGTCAGAGCAGGCGCAGTTCGGACGGTGGAAGAAAACAGGGTTAATAAGCAGTAACACGAGGACTTAGTACCAGCGATAATCACCTTGTAGTTAGTTGACAAGAATGCTTGATGGAGGAGGTGGAATGGCCTTTTGTAGTGTTCAGGTTCTCGGGTTTTTACGAGCTCTGGCCCTGAAGTGGCTGTGAGGAGCCCCAAACGACCTTCATTTAAACCTACTGCAGTGTTCGTATACTTCACGGGTGTTTTTAGTGACTTTTAAAAGTCCTCTTAGGGGCGCCTGGGGGGCTCAGTCAGTTGAGTGTCTGGCTTCAGCTCAGGTCATGATTCACGGCTCGTGGGTTCGAGCCCTGTGCTGGGCTCTGTGCTGACAGCTAGCTCAGAGCCTGGAGCCTGCTTCGGATTCTGTGCCTCCCCCTCTCTCTGACCCTCCCCTGCTCGCGCTGTCTCTCAAAAATAAATGAACAAAATTTTAAAAAATTAAAATAGAGTCCTCTTAAGTCAAGAAGTCCTGTAACTCAGGTCAGTAAAGTGTGTGTCTCCACGGTGCTGATTATATCTCAAAGGGCTTGTAGTGTGTTATTTTGTTATTTTTCAGAAACTTAGTTTTGTGGTGCATTAAGTGTATGAAATTTATAAACAGCATCCAGAGTGAAAGCAAAGCTTCTGCGTCCTTTACTTCTCTCCTCTCTGAATGTTTTGGTTCTTTGTTCTCTGCAGTCACCCCAAACCAGAAGGCCTGGCTGCCGCCAAGAAGCTCTGTGAGAACCTCTTGCAAACAGTGAGTCTGTTCACGTGCCCGCGAGGGTTGGGGCCGCGGCCGCGCCCTTGTCCCACCCGCGCTGGTTTCCGAGGGCTGCCATCTCGGGCTCCCACCGCCCAGGAGACGTGAAGCCGAGCTCGGGAGGCCAGACATGCAGAACCCGTGCGGGGGCGGGGCTGGCTTCTGACCAGCAGTGTGCGGGAGAATGTTCCACGCCTCCCCCTGCCTGCAGCCCTTCGCATTTTTGCCTGGTGGCCTCTGTCCGGTGACACGTGGCCCACTCCTGCCTCTGAGTCCGTCTGTCTCTTGGAAGCGTCCTCGGATTTGGGGCCTGTGTGACCTCATCTTAACTGCGTGTATTCACAAGACCTTGTTTCCAGATAAGGTCGCATTCTGGGGTTTGGGGCAGACAAGACTCCTGAAAGCACACTGCTTAAACCGCCACGCCGCTCTGGCCACTAGCGTGCTCTACGGAAGGCAGGCCGCCTACCAGGTCCTGGCGTGCATGCCTTCTGTAGGAGCTGCCTCCGTGTGGAGTTTGGGGATCTATAGAACGTCAGTATAAAACTCTCACTGTCCTCAGTTGGTTAAATAATGGTACCTTTAATCTTGGTCAGGTTGTTTACTATGGGCATTCCAAATTCTCTTTATTAGTAAGTTTAGCTAAGGTAAGGGAGGAAGGTGGAACTGTAATAGATTAAAGCCAGGTGGCAGTGCTCTGGGGCTAATGGCTTACTTGGTTATTCTCTCTATTCTGCAGTCTAGTAACCAGAAGTTAAACCGGGAGGGCTCTTGGCTCTTTGTGTAGCACCTGATGGAAATCAGGTTTGGGGGTGACGGTTCAGCGTTGCGTTAGTTGATATTTAAGGGTTCTGAACCTTTGGGAAGCTCTTTGCTTTTGTGAAGTAACCTGATTTACCATCCTTTGCACCAGATACCATCCCTGACCATCCCCTGGGCTTTGTCTCTGTTGCTGCTTGCAGTTACTGACTCAGTGGGGGCCCGAACGAAGAACCGGAGGGGGGGGACACACGAGCCCCGTGCGGGCCTTGAGCTCCTTGAAAACCAGTCCAGGAAAGAGAACAAGTCCTCAGCAGTTACCCTGGCAGCTGAGCACTCCTCGCTTCTGTGTCTGTGCGGCTCGGAATGATTTTGTACCTCAGAGTTGGGTCTTGTTTGGGGGGTTTTAAGTCATCTCTACACTCAACGTGGGGCTCAGATTCACAGCCTTGAGAGCGAGTCGCATGCGCCGCCCGTTGAGTCAGCCGGGTGCCCCGGGCCTAAAACTTAGATTGAATGAGTCTAAAGAGGCTGAGGCAGCAGTGGCAGTAGGTTACATCCTAGTGGCTTCAGTCCTAGAATGGTAGCATCAGACCCTTGTACGTGGGTCGCCGTGACTCGGGGCTGTCCCTCATGCGCTTGTTTTCCCTTCTCTCGCAGGTTCATGCTGAGTACTCTAGATTTGTGAATCAGATTAATACAGCTGTGCCTCTCCCAGGTGTGTATGTCTTAAAGCGTTCGACAAAAATAAATGTTTTGTTAGTGATACGTAGTGTGAGATCAGATACCTAAGGCTAGACTGAGTGGGCCAGGGCGCTCCTATGTCCCCTGGCCCGGGCTAATTGGAAAAGCCATTTGTACCTCAGTAGTTTTCTTCCCTAGAGATTAAGTTAATATTCAGCTAAAATGTCTCGTTCTGCTGCAGCTGATTAAACACTTTTTTTCTTCCCCCTCAGGCTATACACAACCCTCTGCTCTAAGTAGTGTCCCTCCTCAGCCACCATATTATCCATCCAATGGCTATCAGTCTGGTTACCCTGTTGTTCCCCCTCCTCAGCAGCCAGTTCAGCCTCCCTACGGAGTGCCAAGCATAGTGCCACCGGCTGTGTCACTGGCACCTGGAGTCGTGCCAGCATTACCCACCGGAGTCCCCCCTGTGCCAACACAGTACCCGATAGCACAAGTGCAGCCCCCAGCCAGCACTGGGCAGGTAGGACGCCAGGACGGGGGACCTGCCTCCGGAGGGGGGTGGGGGGCGGGCGTGGTGGCCTCACTTGGAGAGAAAGGGGGTGTGGTTCTTGTGGGGCGCTCCGCCCATGCCCCTGGCGCTGAGCAACCCGGGTGCTTTGGGAGAGCGGCCCGCACCTGTGCGTGCCCTCAGCCCCCAGCGGATGGCTGTTCGGCGTCCCCAAGCATCTGGGCAGCAGGCGTGCGGGGGGGCCGGCCAGCTTCCTCCGGAACGCTGGCCACCGGCTCGGTGAGCTGCTGTGGGCCCGGCGCTCTGGCTCACGCCTGCCGGGCTCGGTTGGCAGGGGCACACACGACCCAGGGCGAGGCCAAGTGAGTGAGTGTGGCCATGCGCCAGGGACGCTCGGGTTGCCAGGGTACCAGGGCCACAGTCGCAGTCTGCCTGAATCTGCGTCCGCGAGCAGGGAGCTGGCTGCGCTTCCCTCTCCGCGGTGGGAACGGGGTCGCTGAGCTCCGAGGGCCTCCTCCAGAGGCAGGGTTCCCGGGCCAAGGGCTGCACAAGCTTTGCCAGCGTCAGGATTATAAACGCTCTGACGGAATGCTCAAAGTGTCAGAAACTAGAGTTTTTGGAAAGAGGAAGCAGCTAGCTCATCTGGACGGATGGCGTCCAGCCCTCCCCACCTCAGACGGCAGGGGGCAGGCTCATGAGGGAGCGCACGGTGATTGATGGCGGGCCCTTGTCCGTGGGCCCCTCGGAGTGGAGCCGTGCCAGAGGAAGCGCAAGTGCAGCCCCGAACCATGGCCCAGCCTCCTGACCGTGGGCCATGGGCACTGAGGGGGGCTGGACAGTAGGAAACAGCGGAAGACCTCACGGTGTCCTGGTGGTGACCTGGAGGCCTACCCCCGCGCCTTGTGTGTGCGCGGCGGGGCCGGGTTCTGTAGCTCTGAGCCGTGCTGGCTCGGGGGGGTTGCGGGCCCTGTGGGGCTGGGTTTGAGCCGGGCCTTCCTGGGATATGATTCAGCCTATCCAGGCTTTGGTTTCCTGATAGAAAATGGGCATGGGGCGCCTGGGTGGCTCAGTTGGTTGAGTGTCTCTTGATCTTGGCCCATGTCTGGATCTCAGGGTCATGAGTTCAGACCTTGAATTGGGCGCCGCCCTGGGTGTGAAGCCTATCTAAAAAAAAGTAAAAAGAAAGAAACAAGAAAATGGGCATCATGATGATATCTCAGAGGTCGCAAAGGTGAATTGCGGTGACCCAAGCAGTCCGCAAGTAGTGGCTGTTTGCTCCGAGTTGTCCTTGGAAGAGTGCGTACTCTCTCTGATACGTGCTGGGTCAGTCCTTAGTCGTTTTTGGAACAATCTCTTAAAACATTAGACTCCTTGTTGCTGTGACCACTTACCCATGGAAGTGGCAGGCGGGCGAGCACTGTCAGCCTTTATGGTCCAGAAAGAGCTGGAGGGTGTTCGCTTTGTAACCTCTGAACTGAGTGGCTAGAATGCGTGTCGCTGTTGGTCGTGTGTGCTCCTGATCACCCGCGTGCACAGCACGTCTGTCCGGAGAGTCGGAAGCACCGTAGAGATGGTCGAGTTTGCGTTTCCCTCCTGACCCTGGGAAGGCTGTAGTGCTGCCAGGTACCGGAAGGGAGCTAAGGGCCCCAGAGGAGGGCTTCTAGGACAGCGCGTCATTAACTGTTTCCCTACTAAGTGGCTGGGAGTTCTCACACCTTTTTCCCCCTTGGCTTGTTTTGGTCTCAGAGTCCGATCAGCGGGCCTTTCATTCCTGCTGCTCCCGTCAAAACTGCCTTGCCTGCGGGACCCCAGCCCCCGCCCCCGCCCCCGCCCCCACTCCCAGCTCCGCCCCAGGCACAGAAGAGGCGGTTCACAGAGGAGCTGCCGGATGAACGGGAGTCTGGACTTCTTGGATACCAGGTTAAATAAAACACTTTAACTTTCCTCATCTTACTCTACTGTATCTTCCCTTTAAAGAAAGATAAATCCACATCTGTACACTCCCAGGAGGAGGATTTCTGTTTTCTGGAATCCATTTAGAGTAGGGTTTTCTCCTGGGGGTTAACTTCAAGCAAGAATGAGCCCCTCGGTGGGTCTGTCTCGGGGTCAGTATGTTGGCCTCAATCTTGAGAGGTTCAGGAGTTCTCACTCCCTGCACGTCTCCCCAGAGGCACCATTCCGCCTCCCGGTATGTGGTTTGTATTTAAACCCTGGCTCTAAGCTTACTCCTCTTTTTCTCCATTAAAAAAGAGTGATTTGTTTCCTCCAGGCCCCTACCACCCACAGAAAAGGTGGCCAAAAATGTGATTCTGTGCACAGAGTTTTTTGTTTTGTTTTTTTGTTTGTGTTTTTGAGAGAGAGAGAGAGACAGCGTGAGGAGGGGAGGGTCAGAGAGAGAGGGAGACACAGAATCCAAGGCAGGCTCCAGGCTCTGAGCTGTCAGCACAGAGCCCGTTGCGGGGCTTGAACTCAAGAACCATGAGATCATGACCTGAGCTGAAGCCGGATGCTCAACCGACTGAGCCACCCAGGCGCCCCTGTGCACAGAGTTATAGTCACTCGAGTGCAGAGGTTTTTGTTTTTGTTTTTTAACTTTTTAATGTTTGTTTATTTTGAGAGACAGAATGAACAGGGGAGGGGCAGAGAGAGGGAGACACAGAATCCGAAGCAGGCTCCAGGCTCTGAGCTGTCAGCACAGATCCCAACGCGGGGCTTGATTCCACGAAGTGTCAGATTATTACCTGAGCCCATGTTGGATGCTTAACTGACAGAAACACTCAGGCGCCCCTGGAGTACAGTTTTAAAATATACTATTAAAATGGGTAGTTTCAGTGCAGTTCTGTTTCATCAGGAGAAGCACCTTCACATTCTGCCAGAGTCCTTCAAGCCTTCTTAGAAACACACTTGGAAGCATTTTTATAGTTCTAGGTGGAGAGTTGAAAACAGACGCAGGTAGCATACTCGATCATGACGTCCGAGCAAGGCCTCCGTAGACAAGAGTAACCTCGGCTTTGGCTGTGGTCCCCCCCCCGCCCCCCAGTCCCAGAGAACTGTGCAGTGCAGATTACTGCCGTTGACCAGAAAGACGAGGCACTTGACAGTTACATTGAGGAGCTAAAGTCTGTACAGCAGTTGTAGATTTGCTAATGCCACTGTATTTTTCTGCTCATAGCATGGACCCATTCATATGACTAATTTAGGTACAGGCTTCTCCAGTCAGAATGACATTGAAGGTGCAGGATCGAAGCCGGCAAGTTCCTCAGGCAAAGAGCGAGAGAGGGACAGGTAAGTCAGCTGGAGCGGAATTACGCGAATGTATTACGATGTCTTATGTTTGCACCGCTAGCGAGCATGATCATTGCTGTGGGCTTCCTTCCGTGTTCTAGACTGTAACGAGATCTTTTGGCTCAAATAAGCTCCTGTTGTTTGTAACGGATATGCTAATGGAGAATGCCATGTGCGCCTGCGCCTCCTGATCTCCGGGCATTGTACTTGGCTTTGAATAATTCAGTTCTTGCTCATTCAGCCTTCTTCCTTTACCTTCACTGCGTCCCGGCCGTTTTCCTAAGCGCAGGCAGGGACAGGGGTCTGATGCAAGCCATGTTTGCTACTTAGAATCCCAGAACACGGTGTGGTGAGGTGCTTGAGCGGAGGGCTGGCCTGCTCTCCAGGGCTTGAACTCTCCTGCAGGATCCTTTGAGCCTCCCTTAGAGGAGCCTGACCTCCCCAGCAGCACAATCTCGTTTTTGGCCCCGCCTGCGCGGCCCGCCCGGCCTGGCTGTGTAGACGGGCCTTACAATCTGACAACATGATAATAGCTTGAAGGGTGGGGCAGGCGGAAGGGGTAGAAATGCATGGTTGCTTGCTTTGCAGCCACCGGACAGGTTATGACATCTAACTGAAAGTCTGTCACATTTTTTCTCCTAACAGGCAGTTGATGCCTCCACCAGCCTTTCCAGTGACTGGAATGAAAGCAGAGTCTGATGACAGGAATGGGTCTGGGGCCGGAGCAGGGGGCCACGGTGAGTGAGGTGTAGCTGGGGACACGCGGGCGGCTAAGACTGGTCCTGAGCTATTAGTTTTCTGACCTGATGTTCATTCAGATGACCCTCATTCAGGTGTTTAATCCAACTTCTAAATCTACAGGCCAATGAGAATACTTGTGTTTATTTATAAGGACAACGTGTAGTTACGTGGGCTTAATTCTCAACCGACGTGTGTCTAGAAAAGAGTTAGTCACTTAACATTTTATGCGTAGCACCACGAAAGCCCTAAGAGATACTAATGATTGGTAGGTCATTTCAAAATTTTGTTGCCTTTGTTGCCCGAACAGCTGGAGATAATCTGATGCAGACTTGAGGATGGGCATTTTGGGGTACCTGCCTGGCTCAGCCAGTGGAGCCTTCGACTCTTGACCCCGGGGTCCTGAGTTCGAGCCCCATGTTGGGCATAGAGCCTACTTTTAAAAAACATTGATGTTTCTTTGTGTTGTGAGCCGAGCTGCATCCCTGCATAGCTCTGAGATTGTGAACGGCCAGCCTGTGGCTGTTAAACACGGCCTCTTCGCGGCCGAGGGCTCTAGATGTAGAGGGATGCGGGCCTGTAGTGGTATTCAAGTGAGCAAAAGAAAGTATTTTTTCTTTTCTTAACTTCTTTTTTTTGAACTCTTTAAAAGGTGAAATATCAGCCTCCAGAGACTCACTTGCTAACTTTCCTTTTTTTTTCTTTTTTCTTTTTTTCTTTTTTTTTTTGTGTTTCTTTTTTCTTTCTCTGTTTTCTTACATGGTTCTGGTGGACTCACATTTGCTGATGCTGGTGCTGTTTTTCGTGTGATCTTCAACGTTTTTGGGTGACCATTGACCCTGTGACCTCAAAATGGTGTCCAACTAACCAATTACAATTAACATCTTTTTTTATTAACGAATTTATGGTATTATCTTTTTTTTTTTTTTCCTTTTTTGCCTTGGTGGGGATGGCGGTTGGGGTTGTCTTCTCCATTCTAGATTATCCAGTCAAGAAGATGAAAACGACGGAGAAGGGATTTGGATTGGTGGCTTATGCCGCAGACTCGTCTGATGAAGAGGAGGAGCACGGGGGGCATAAAACTGCAAGTAGCTTTGCGCAGGGCTGGAGTCTGGGCTACCAGTACCCTTCGGCGCAGCCGCGAGCCAAGCAGCAGATGCCGTTCTGGATGGCCCCGTAGGAAGCGGCGGAGCGGAGTGTGGGTCCTCGGTGACGCTCTTCAGCAATAATGCATGCGTTTGACTTAATGAGACTCTGGGGCCATCTGGGAGCCATCTGGGACCTTTGCGGAAGTCAGGGACGCAGTGTGTCCTTTCTCAAAGGTGTTCCGTTCTTTTTACAACAGCCCTGTTTCTGCAGTGACGTAGCGTCTGTTAAAATCTCCTTAGAATCACAAACGTGTCTCGGAAGCTTTTGAACAGTTGGTGAAATGTGCTTGTTCAGCAGAGCCTCCCACCAGGGGCGCTCCGTGTCCATTTGACCTGGTCCAGCCCTTTCCACACCAATGGCCCCCATTCTGACAAAGAGAACGTTTTATTTGTATTTTAATACTGTTTGGTCAATTTTGATAACTGATTACAAACAACGCCTTACTATTTAGTAGTGGGGAAATGATTTTAAGACCATCCTTTCCTTTCAGCACCTTTAAATCTAAGAACAGTGAACCCCTGTTTCAGTTTTGCATTCTTTTCTGTTTTTGGAGTCTTCAGTTTTACTACTTTAAAACTGTTGGATGTAGCTGGATCCTAAGTAGGAAGATGAAGGTTTTTTTGTTTATTGTTATTTTTCTTCCGTGTGTCTTTTTATTGGGATGACCCAAAGCTGGTACCTTCAGACGCTCTTATCTCGGAACGCCATGCTGGGCGTGTTGCCCGTCTAAGCTCCGTGTCTTCAGCTGGGTCAGAGAAAACTGCTTGGTCACATGCCGGTCAGAACTCCTCACAGAAACGAAACACAGCTGTCTGTCTCTCAGAACCGGTCGTGGCCAAATTAGAGAGATCGGACTGCTCGGTAGGATGGATGGTGGACTCAGTGACTGAAATGGCAACTTGTCCTTTTTCTTGGCATTACAGGTTTTGCCAAAAGAACTTTTTTGTATCAAATATTGATGTGTGAAAGAAGGAGCTAGTCTGCTGAACCCGGAGTAGTTTGAGATTCTGAACTGTCATTTTTGCACATTTGAATACTTTGCAGGCTGGCTTTGTACAAACATATTCTCTGGTTTCCTATATGTTGTAAATATTTAGACCAGAATTTCATTATAAATAAATGTATAAATATTGTTTGTGGTTTCTCTCTTCTCTTCTACAACCCATCCATACACTAACATGTATCAAGTTTTGCTGATGGCAGAACGAAATTGTAACCCACCAGAAAAATACATACACGGGCCCAGAAGTTTCCATATAGTTCCAAGAATTGATAACTTAACAGAGTAAACTCTTAAAGTTCGGATGAAGGGGCGTCTGCATGGCTCAGTAAGTTGAGTGTCCGACTTTGGCTCAGGTCATGATCTCTGGTTCGTGGGTTCGAGCCCCGTGTCAGGCTCAGAGCCTGGCGTCTGCTTCGGATTCTGTGTCTCCCTCTCTCTCTGACCCTTCCTGCTCGTGATGTCTCTCTCTGTCTCTCAAAAATAAATAAAAAACATTGGGGCGCTTGGGTGGCTCAGTCGGTTGAGTGTCCGGCTTCAGCTCAGGTCATGATCTCACAGCTGGTGGGTTCGAGCCCCACGTCGGGCTCTGTGCTGACAGCTAGCTCAGAGCCTGGAGCCTGCTTCGGATTCTCTGTCTCCCTCTCTCTCTCTGACCCTCCCCTGCTCACGCTCGCTCTCTGTCTATCAAAAATAAAATACAAAAAAATTTTTTTTAAATAAAAATAAATAAAAAAGATTTAGAGTCCAGATGAAGACATTGAGGATAATTATGGTGGACTCCCTCCAGTCTCCTACTTTAGTCCTTTGTGGAACACGGTTAGATAGTGAAATAGATTTTTAAAATAAATAGACATCCACAAATTATGCTTGAGAAAACATTCTTGGAAAGACGGGTGGGTAGAAATTTCTAATTTTCCCAGTGCCAAGTTCCTTCCAGACCTGTGCACACTACCTAACATGCAGGTGAAGATCGTGATAATGACTTCACTTACTGCTGTATATAAATGCTGTGAGGGAGCACCTGGGTGGCTCAGTTGGTTAAGCCTCCACTTGATCTAGACCCAGGTCATGATCTTACAGGTTCAAGCCCCACGTTGGACTCTGCTGAGGGCACAGAGCCTACTTGGGATTCTGTCTCCTCTGCCGCTTCCCTGGTTGCTCTCTATCTCCATCAAAATGAATTTAAATTTTTTTTAAAAGGCCATGTGAACAGTCTTAAAATTGTCTTTAAAGTCTCTTAGTTTCCTACTTGAGAGGTAGTACATTTGTCTTTTAGAAACCTAGTTTTAAAATGTCTTTCATTGGGGCTACTGGGTAGCCCCACTTCAGATCATGATCCTGGGATCCTGGGGTCCAGCCACGGGGTGGAGGGGGGGGCGCGGGGGGCTCTGCGCTGAGCGTGGAGCCTGCTTGGGATTTTGTCACTCCCTGCTTCCCTGCTTGCACTTTCTCTCAAAAAGAATCTTTACAAAACAGAAACCGAGATGTCTGTCAGGTACATGCGTGTAAATACGGAACTGTGCTCAGCCTAAGCAGAGTGTTGTGAGCGAACCTCTGGTCTTCCAGACCGGATCCTGTCTTCCAGACCCGCGGTCACTGGAGCTGTGCTTTGAGGGAGTGTGCTTTGTCTGCGGTTGGGCCGGAATCTTGACCTCTGCACTCTTTTCTGGGAGGGCCTGGTGGGGTCCCGTTTCGTATGTTGTCTCGGTACATTTGGCCAAATTCGCTTTTTATCATAAATGACACACGGACCCCTCTGTCCCTTACCAAGCCCGCCCCCTTTCCCTGCGCGCGTGCGCACGCCGGCGAGCGGGGGCTCTCCGGGGGGCGGGGCGGGGCGGGGCCTCCCGGGGCGGGGCCAGGCGCGCGTCACCGGCCCCGCCTCCCCGCCGTGGCGCCATCTTCCCCGGCGACGGGAGGGGTCACAGGTCAGCGCTGGAGCCTCGCGCGGGGCTGGCGGGCGAGGTGGGGGTCTCCGTGCCGCGGGGGCGCGGGCGGGGGCGCGCGGAGGGGCTGGGGGCGGAGGGGCTGGCTCCTCGTGTCGGTGCCGGTCCCTTGGTCTGAGGAGGCTCCAAAGGTATTTTGTTTCTTTTGTTTTTCTTCTCGAAATAGCTGTACGTGAGAACGCTGTGAGGTGTCGCCGGCCGGACTGTCCCGGGGAAGGTGAGGAGGCGGCGGCCGGCCGGGGACCG
>PISW01016519.1:0-12937 GCA_004023785.1 Mungos mungo | reverse complement strand
AGTTGATGGCTTCTGCGCAGTTGAAGCCGTGGTTGAAGCCAGAGTGGTAGGCATAGGGAAACGTCACCATGAACTCGCCAGCCTCCTGAGTGATCCGACTGAAGGGGATCCCGTTGTCCTTGAGGACAGTGGGCGAGATGAGAGCCACCTTGTGCCGCAGGAAGGCGTCACAGGCGCGGGCACTGCCTGGGAACAGCTCGGTGGCCAGGCGCTCCAGGCGCTGGCCATGCTCTGGGGGCACCACGTACCAGGTTTTGGGCTCCCCGAAGTGCAAGTAGTTGATGCTGTAAAGGTCCATGTCCTCCGTGTGCCAGGGGAAGGTGGTCTTCCACATGCCAAAGTACAGGTAGGGCGTGTTGACACCCTCGATGACCACCCTGCACTCCTGCCTCAGCAGGTCCTGGATGGTTCCCAGGTGGCCAAGATTCCACTCTTGAGTGTTTTCATCAAACAGGGAGCCACTGACGTCAGCGCCATAAATCGGAGAATCAAAGAGGCGAGTCTTCCAATATGTTCGCTCCAAATCCTCAAAATCAGAGTGCAGGGGAGCCCAATATTTTGGGCTGTTTGCCATTTCACGATACTCCCCCACTGTCATGGCTTTCTTCTTTTTATGGTATTGGGTAAACACACCTGCCCGCCCAGAGACCACCTGCTGGAGGGGACGTGCTATTAAGATGTCACTGATATCATCATAGGTCTGCCTGGCCCTCCATCCCTTGGGTGGAATCACCTTGGCCAGGCCTGCATGGTGTGCACCTTGGGATTCCATGTACACAATATATTTGTTGAAATCTTTAAATTCTTCCATGGTTGGATGGAAGGTCATGACTGTATAACTTGGGTTCTGGGGATCATACTGCTTAGGACTCATGGCTGAAATGGAGTAAGCAACGACCTTCGGGATTCTCAGGTATGTTTTAGGCACCCGAGAATCAGGGGGCTAATTAAATACCTCCTATAGCTGTACTTAATTTTTCAAAGAAGCTGTGGCATTGTGTGTGAGGCAGAAATTCAGACTTGTGATTTGAAACAAATGAAGTAATATCTCTTCCAGGCTTGCCTGTTCATGGAGTGAGAGGTACCTCCCTGGACACCATTTTGCTCCAGAAGGAAAAAGAGTGTTTCCCAGTGGAGCACGCCTTCCGCACCAAGTCCTGACTCAGCCTCCTGTTCTGAGGCTTCCTCTGTTGGAGCCAAGTCTCTGGGGCTTCTTCTGATGCACCTGCCTCAGTGGGTGAATTCCTCCTCCCCTCACTGGAGCAGAGAGCCTCTTCAAGCAAGTTGGAAGGCTAAATCTAAAGGGAAGAATACAGAAGATTTGAAAATAAAGGAATGAAAAAGTAACACTAATTTAGCATCAAAGTAAAGAAAATTGGTATAGTGATGTTAACTTCCAATTAGAATATCAGTGCAAAAACTGCACTGTTGGTAGGAATGTAAATTGTTGTAGCCACTATGGAAAATAGTATGGAGGATCCCCAAACAATTGAATAGAGCTACTCTGTGATCTAGTACGCCCACCTCCCGGTGTATGCTTGAAGGAAAGTGAAAACAGAGTGTCGAAGGGATGTCTGGGCCTCGTGCTTGTTGGGGTTATTCACAATAACAAGATATGGATGCACCCTCATGCATATCCATTCATGAATGGATAAAGAAGTGGTGTGTGTATACAAAGGACCATTACTCCGCCATGAGAAAGCATGAGATTTTTCCATTTGCAACATGTGTGGACCTAGTGTGTGAACTATGGTAAAATGAAATAAGTCAAAGAGAAATACCATATAAGGTCACCCACATGTGGAATTTAAGAAATAAGACACATGAACAAACCAAGATAAAAGAGATATACAAAAAAACCATATTCCCAAATACAGAGAAGAAACTGGCGGGTGCCAGAAGCAGGTGGGTAGGGAGATGGGTGACATAGGTGATGGGGATTAAAGAGCACACTCACCATGATGAGCACTAAGTAATGCATAGAACTGTTGAGTCATTATCATGTACAACTGAAATCAATATAACACTAAACGGTAATCTTTACTTAAAAAATAATTCTCAACCTCCCTATTAGCAAAAAGATGTGACGGGATACACACACACAAGGGAATACCATTCAGTCATAAGAAAGATGCCAATCTGGCCTTTGGGACAACATAGACCTCGAGGCATCATACTAAGTGAAATAAGCCAGAGAGAAAGACAAATACTGTATGACATTGCTTATGTGTGGAATTGACAAATTAAAATTGTAGTGTTAAAAAAAATGAAACTTACAGAAATCGTGTAGAATAGAAGTTTCCAGAATCTGGGGGATGAGAAAAATAGGGAAAGGTTGGTAAAATGTACAAAATTTCAGCTATAAGATGAAAGAGTTCTGAGGATCTAATGTAAACCATGGGGACTGTAGTTCATAAATGTGTGCTGTAGGGTGGAAATTTTATGAGACCAGACTGTAAATGTTCTCACCAAAAAATACATTTAAAAAAAGTAAATATGTGAGGTGATTGTTGCATTAATTATCTCGATAGGTGGATCCTTTTACAATGTGTACATACATCAAATCACTGTGATATCCACTTTCAGTATTTCACAACTTTGAATGTCAATTATACCTCAGTAAAGTTAAAATTTAAAAAAAATGAATTGAGGGCAAAGCATGAGACAGAAAAAGAGAAACATCTAACTGAACCAAAAATAATCAAGCAAGTTTGTAAATAAATGAGCGAAGCACTGGATGAATTAAGCTCTAAGGTAAATTAAGGAAAGGAAAGCAAAGATATGAGCTCAAACACTTTCAAATGAAACATTATACCCAATAGAAATGATCACCACGGGGTGCCTGGGTGGCTCAGTGAGTTAGGCATCCTATGCTGTTTCTGCCCAGGTCACGATCTTCTGGTTCATGAGACTGAGCCCCGCATCGGGCTCCACAATGGTAGCACCGAGTCTGCTTGGAATTCTCTCTGTCTCTCTGTCTCTCTCTGTCTCTCAAAATAAATAAGTAAACTTAAATATAAATGATCACCAAAATCGAAACCAATTCTAATAACGACCATTAGAAGTGAAAAGACATAAGCATGAAAAGTACAAATAGACCACATATGACAAAAGGGGAAATTCAGCGGAATAGCTAGCAGAGGATTTTTAAACTTCTAATTGAGTTTTAGACATAATTTGATGCCACTAATTTTGAAAACTAAAAAGGGACAATTTTCTCAAATGTGCAAATATCCTAAATGGTCCAAGAAAAAAGCAGCATACTTATATTTACTAATAAACCTAATAAAAATAAAACAAATTGTTGAAGCATGACCCATAAAAATCTAAAACACCATTTTGTTAGTGGATCTAACTCTTGCCTCACACAAGGTTTTCTAGACCGTGATATTCAGTGTGTTTGGTGAGTCTACCCGCATAACCTGGACGCTAAACCCAGAGGTGCGACACCGGATAAGCACTCGATAGAGCCAACATCATGGTGGGTAAAAGTTGCAAAAATCTTCAATAAAATTTAATCCCATTTTACTAGAAACTGCATTAAAAAAAAAGTCAGGATAAATTATTGCAAGGAATGGTTTGAAAACTCTACCAGTATTCCTAAATACATTCACAAATGAACGAAAAAATCATCTTATGACTTGCAGAAAAATATTTGAAATAACTCAACGTCTATATCATTATTTTAATACTTGTTTTTTTACAAAGGGAAAGAAGGGCCATGCTAGAAAAAAACATTACGTAAACAACAAAATACAGAACACAAATGCTCATGTTAATTGTACCCTGAATGTTCTCATTCTTAAAGGGTAAACCCTGGAAACAATCTAATTGAAGCCTAATCATGTTGCATTAAAGACAAATAATTAGATATCATAAGATCCAACAAAATTTCTACACAGGTCGACATAGAGAAATCTATACACTCTGCACACCAGTTGACGAATGGGGCAGTAGTCCAGTTCTAGAAACCAGTAGTCACCTCTAGAAACCATTTTAGTTCTATTGGATACCAGCCCGCTGAATGCAGTGCTTTTTCCTGAAAATCTAAGATTCTTACCAAGAAGATATTAAGAAAAATATTAACTCCTTCCGTCTGAAAACGTAGCTTAAAAGTAAAACGTTTCTTTATTTATTTTGAGAGAAAGAAAGAGAGAATCCCAGGCTATCAGTGTGGAGTCTGATGTGGGGCTGATTCTCATGAACCTTAAGCTGAAATCAAGAGTTGGATGCTTAACCCACTAAGTCACCCAAGAACCCCTAAAAATAAAACTGTTTTAACTGCCTTGTTTTAACTCAGGAAAATGATGTCCCAATGTGTGTTTCTCAAATATAAACTATAGGCAGCAACTTAAACTTGTAACAGAAAAATACCTCTTTTGCTCTCAAGTGAGAATAGCACAAATTAAGTGACCTACCTTTCACCAACAAAATCCCGATTCCAGTTAAAGGTACTCCAGGGCCCCAAGAGACAGTGTACTCTTAGGAGGTCGCTTCCAAATGCAGCCTCAAGTCCTGATGGCTCTGCTTTTATGCCTGGCCAGTAGCTGATTTTAGTTGTAGCGGAGCCCATCTAACGGAATCATGGGGCTGGGGCCTTACGTAGTCATCCTACTTTGTCTAATCTCTTCAGTTCCGTTTTGTTTTTTGTTTTAAACCAATCTTTAAACAAAGCAAACGAAGAGGCTGAAAATAGAGAGTGGTAAAGCCGGCTATGCAAATATTAAACAAAAGACCTGTCATTAACATCAAACGTATTTGTAGGCTGTAAGAAAGACAGTTTAGAGTTCTCAAAGAGGAACACTCACTAGGAAAATTTAACAGTGATGTCCTGTATGTGCCTAACCGCACAGCACTGGGACACAGAGCACACACACCAATGGGCGCCTAGGGGGCTTGATCGGTTAAGCGTCTGACTTTGGCTTAGGTCATGATCTCATGGTGCCTGGGTTTGAGTCCTGCGTCAGGTTCTGTGCTGACAGCTCAGAGCCTGGAGCCTGTTTCAGATTCTGTGTCTTCCTCTCTCTCCGCCCCTCCCCTGCTTGTGCTCTGTCTCTCTCTCTCAAAAATAAGTAAACTATAAAAAAAATTTTTTTTAAGAGTACAAACACCAAGAATGACAATGGGAAATGCTTGATACCAATAACATATTTATAAAAATTTACTGGAAGAAGGGGCACCGGGGCAGCTTATTCGGTTAAGCACCTACCCTTGATTTCGGCTCAGGTCATGATCTCATGGTTTGTGAGCTTAAGCCCCACTGGCAGGCTCTGTCCTGACAGCAAGGAGCCTGTATGGGATTCTCTCTCTCTCTCAAAAACAATAAAGTAAACTTTGAAAATATTACTGATATATAACCACAAAATAAATATCAATAAAATATCCGTAGAACCAACGTATTGACCATAATCTAGACCACAGTGAAAGAAAATTGAAAATCAACAAAGAAAAACCGAACACAACTATATTTATTTGAAAACTAGCATCCACCTAACACCTACAACAAGAGCCACATTAAATGCTATTGTTTTTAAGTTCCCATCAATCACTGGAAAACAAAACAGTATTATGCAAGAGAAAAGGAAAAAAATCAAAATGATGATAACATGATAAATAAACAAAAGGGAAAATAAACATCTACAAAAATGGAGAGGATTAATATAAGAGAAAACTGGTACTTTTGAAAAGTTTATTTATTTTGAGACAGAGAAGAGAAAGGTAGTGTGAGCAGGGGAGGGGCAGAGAGAGAATTCCAACCAGGCTCAATGTTGTCAGCACAGAGCCTCACAAGGGCTGGAGTTCAGGAACAATGAGATCATGACCTGAGCTCAAATCAAGAGTAGGACACTTAGTCCACTGAGCCACCTAGGCACCGCAGAAAATAGATAAACTTAGAGAAAAATAAACAAAGAGCTGGCAAAGCTGATGAAGGAAAAGAAGTTTCCAGGCCTGGGGCAGGGAATGGACAACCTGAGCCTGGAGCTTCTTACCACCTGGAAGTTAAGGACCCACTAAACCAATAAAGACATTGAAAGACGTCGCCGCAAAGGAGCACAGGAACCAGAGGGAAGAGCTCCTAATGGCCAGAACTTCAAACAGTCTGGCCAACAAAATCATGAAAGCGCTATTCAATGACAACCCAAATTATAAGAGGAATATCTATGAGTCCACACTGGTATAAATGGTTGAGTAACAAATGGAGAAGGACCAATAAATCGGTCTTGCAGAAGATTCCAGATACACTGCATATATTCCACCCTAAAGGAGACGAGCAGTACACCTTGCTCCCTGAGTGTGGGCTGTGAATACTGACTGCCTTCAGGCGTACAGAGTGGCAAGTGGGGGTGGGGGCAGTCATTTTACAATGAGATTCATGACGAACATGATTTCAGCCAAGTCAACATCGAGAGTCATAAGTTATGTGATCGTATATGCCTGCGATAGGATGTGATAGAAATGACACTGTACCTCCGTCATCCTCCTCCAAAAAACTCATAAAGCAAGGGTAATCGTGAGGAAAACAAATTCCGACAGAAGGGCAATCTACAATGTAGCTGACCGCTGGTTCTCCAAATTGTCAAGTTTCTAAATAAACATTTTTGTGGAAAACAAGGAAAGTCTGAGAATCTGTTACAGCCATGAGAAAGCAAAGGAGACATTAAAACAAAATGTAATGTGGTAGTTTGGATGGGATCTGGGCACAGAAGAAGAGCACTGGGTGAAACCTGAGGAAATCGGAAGAAACTACAACCGCCGTTAAATAACAACATTGATATTCATTCGTTGTCTGTAACCAGTGTGCCAGGGGAATGAAGACATGAATACTAGGGGAAAAGTGAGTGGGAGGGGTTGGCAGGAATGGGAACTCTCTGAACTATCTGCACAATTTTTCAGAAACCTAAAACTGTTCTAAAAAAAAAATACAGTATTACTAAATATAATAAGTAACAAAAATAAGAGAAGACCTCGATAAATAATATTCAAGTGAAAATATTAGAAATATAATCTAGATTCTTCAACCAGTCTACAAAACAAAATATAAATTAAATGACTTCAAGACCACACATGACTATCATTTTTAGAGCAGAAAACAGGGGTATTTTTTCCTTTTACCATTTTAAAATCACGAACTATAGATTGCTGACAGAAATATATGAAGCATATACGTTCTCTTTAACAAATAACCATAGAGCCAGCAAAAATAGAGTCACCACCCAGGTCAAGAAAATAAAACCCCACGAGGCCCCCAGAAACCTGACTTGTCCTTCTCTCTGGAATTCCAGCCCCAGCTGCCTCTGACCCTAATCCTATCCTGAAGATGGGCACAGTAAATTTGGTAAACAACATAAAATCAAAATTGTGCCCGTTTTTGTAAACTTTATATAACCTTCTATCAATACAGTCCTACTTCGTGTGCCTTAATGTATTCTTCTGTTTATTTTTTGGATCATTTTGATGTTGTCACCTGTCGCTGGACTCTGTTCTGTCTCAGGGCCGTCAAGGATTCAGCCATATCAACACGTATACTCTTGACAGGCCTCTGGGTCATCTCCACCTTTGGCCTCTTACAGTGCTGTTCTGAACATTCTCACACACGTTCCTTAGCACACACACGCATTCATACCTAACTAAACATGGCTTTTTTGGTTACAGAACATGAATTCAAACTTTATCCTGCCAAAATGTTTTTGGAGAGTTTTTGCACACTCACCACTTTCATATGAGGAGGCCTGTGGTTCCTCACTTCTGCAAACCTTTGATGATTTATCAGCCTTTTAATTTTAGCCAATCAGCTGGCCCTGTAGGAGTATCCCATTATGATGTGCATTTCCCAGGGGATCGCTACTGAGGGTGAGAGAGTTTTTCTTTTGTGTATTGGTCAAGTGGATATGCTCTTTCATTAAGTGCCTAATCAAATATTTTTTCCAGTTTTGCTGGATTGTCAGTCTTATTTCTTTATAGTAGTTCTTTATATATTCCAGATATTTGGTCTGCACTGGATATGAATAATACAACATGTGTTTCCTCTCCTTGATTTGCCTTTTTCACTCTCTCTTTTATATCTTTTGATGAATAGAAGTCCCTGTTTACAACTAATAGGATATGTATTATAAAAAAGTAGCTAGCTAACACATGGGGTGGGGACCAATGCCAGACACTTTCAAAATAGTGTGCATAGAATAATTCTTTTTTTAAACATTTGTTTGTTTTTGAAATACGGAGGGAGACAGAGCACAAGCACAGGAGGTACAGAGAGAGAGGGAGACACAGAATCTGAAGCGGGTTCCAGGCTCTGAGCTGTCAGCACAGAGCCGGACAAGAGGCTCAAACCCACAATTAGACGAGATCCATGAGATGATGACATGAGCTGAAGTCAGAAGCTTAACTGACTGAGCCACCCAGGTGCCCCTAGAATAATTGATTTAATTTTCATAATGACCCTACTGGAGAAATCTTTCTATTAATCCTCATGTTGGCCAGGTGAGGTAACAGAGTCAAGGAGACATGAGGCAAAGTGCTTAAGGTTACGTATCTAGCAAATGGTGGAGTCAGATATTCAAACAATAGTCTCTGAGATTTTTCCTTAGAAAGGGGACAGAGAAGGCTGACTTCTCCACCATCAGGCTGTGATAGCTGAATTGCAATGAACAAATACATCTATATACAAGATAGAGGAGGCCAGAAACGCATACTGTGTAAGTGGGAATCTATATGGAATAGAGATGGAACTCCAAACGGGGATGGGGGAGGAGAATGGACAGTTTTGAGAGGAAATAGTAGAGCTCTCCCTCCCACCACTTACATAAATCTGAGGTGGATTGCAGGCTGAAGATTCAAAATAGAGCTTTACACTTAATAGAGAACATAATGAGGAATTTGTCTTTTCGAACTCAGAGTGGAAAAAATGTCTGAAAGAACCAAACCTACCATGATGCAAACGTCTGGTATATGTATCTCATTCCAAGGCAATGACTCTCTGATGGTTAATTTTATGGGGGTCGACTTGACTGGATTAAGAGCTGCCCACTAGCTGGTAAACAATTTACTTCTGGGTGTGTGTGCGTGGGTCTCTCAGGAAGAGATTAGCACTGGCATCAGGAAACTGAGTAAGCATCACGTTCTCCATACAGGGGCGCTGATCCAAGTCATCAAGTGCGGGAAGAGAATGAAAGAGGGGAGGAAAAGCCAATTCATCTCTCAGTTTGAGCTGACACAGCGGCCTTGCCTGCCTTGGAACATCACACTTAGGCCCTTCTGGTTCCCAGGGGTTTGCACTGTGAAAATCAGTAGTGGGGAACCTCACTAACGTGGAGTCAGGAGCTTTTGAGAAGGGGAACCTTTATGCCAAAAGCAGATCAAACAGGAAAAGACAGACTTGACCTTACCTGAACTTGATCTTGGTGGTGGTGACTATGTATAATAGCTGGAGGAAGAGATGCTTTCCTCATCTTGGCCAACAGCTCAGCCAGTGAAAAACCACCACATTTGAAACTTCCAGTTTACTCCAGTGGACATTTAGTTTCTAAGGATCTTCCCAACTTACCCCTTGTCTCTTTCAAAAAGCATATCTGTTCTTTGTTCCCGGACTTGCTTATGGATTCGTCCCAGCTTTTTTGTCTCAGGCTGATTCTTCGTTTCCAGAATTAACCCATCTTTTGCCGGTAAACTGGTTTTTTTTCATTTCTTTAATTTTTTTTATTTGTTTTGAGATAGAGAAGTGAGCATAAGTGGGCAAAGGGGACAGAGAGAGACACACAGAGAGAGAGAGAGAGAGAGAGAGAGAGAGAGAGAGAGAGAGAGAGAGAATCCCAAGCAGGCTCAGGCTCAGTGCTTTCAGCAAATACCCTGACATGGGGCTCCATCTCAGGACAGCGAGATCATGAACTGAAGAGAAATCAAAAGTCATATGCTTAACCAGATGAGCTACCTGGGGGCCCCTTCCTGGTGTTTAAGCGTGATAGGACCCAGACTCGGACTCAGACCATTGGCTTCCAGATCCTCAGCCCATTGGACTCATGCTGTTACACCATAATATTTCTGGATCTCAGGCTCGTGGAATGTTAATCTCAAAAATCACTGGATTTCTTGGCCTCTGTAACCATGTGAACCAATTCGCATAATATGACCTCCTCTTAAATGTATCTCTATATATCCTATTGTCTCAGTTTCTCTTTAGAACAGTAATTCAATGACATAAGAAAATTAAAATTTACAGTTTTGGAGAAGATTTTCAGCATACAAAAAAATCCACAATGAATTAGTATCTTGAATATCAGAAAATCTATAAAAAAAACAAAAAAAAACCCCACAAACAAAACAATTAACTCCTGATCCCACAAAAGAGGGCAAGCCTGAGATTAGGCAACATAAAAAAATAGATCCAAATTGCTAATATGAAAATATGTGCAGAGTCACCAGCAATCAGGCAAATCCAATGAGATTCTAGTTTTTCCTCTTTATATTAGGGGCATAAAAGCATGTGATTTTTAAGAATGGGCCAAGATCAATGAAAAGAATGAAATATGGCCATTTGTAGGAAAGTGGATGGACCTCGAGAGTGTCATGCTAAGCGAAATAAGTCAGCAGAGAAGGACAGATACCATATGTCTGCACTCACAGGTCTAACAGGAGACCAGGAGAAACCTAATGGAGGACCAGGGGGAGGAGAATAGGAAAAGAGGGTTGGGGGAGAGAGGGACACAAAACTTGAGAGACTATTGAATACTGAAAATGAACTGAGGGTTGAAGGGGGAGGGGAGAAAAGAGGTGGTGGTGATGGAGGAGGGCACTTATGGGGAGGAACACTGGATGTTGTATGGAAACTAATTTGACAATAAACTACTTAAAAAAAAAAAAAAGAAATCACTGGAACAAAAAAAACAAAAAACAAAAAAAAAAGAATGGGTCAAGATATGGAGAAACTAGAACTCCTTCCTGGTCAGTGGAGATATAAATTGGAAGGCAATCTGACTGTTGTAGGAAAGTTGAAAATGGACACAAATGCAAAGTAGTATACCTATTTCTTTGTACAAAGCTGTTCAGTAAAGCGTTGTTTGAACTCACAAACACTTGGAAATAATCTGTTGTCCAACAGCAGGGGAATGAATAAAATAAAAATTTACAGATCTCGTTTATTTTGTTGAAATAAGACCTATATGTGGCAATGCCTTCAGAGCTTGTATATATCATATTGGATTTTTTAAATGTCATAAGTGGCACCTGGGTGGCTCTGTGGGTTAAGCATCTGAATTTGGCTCAGGTCATGATCTCAAGGTTCATGAGTTTGAGTCCTGAGTTTGGCTCTATGCCAATAGTTGGAAGCCTGGAGCCTGCTTCAGATTCTGTGTCTCTTTTCCTCTCTGGCCCTCCCCTTCTCATCCTCTGTCTCTCTTTGTCTCTCAAAAATAAATGTTAGAAAAATAAAAAGTAAAAATATAATGAGAGGGGCACTTGAGTGACTCCGTCATTTAAGCGCCCGATGTCAGCTCAGGTCATGATCTCATGATTCGTGGGTTAGAGACCCACATCACTCTCTGTGCTGACAGCTCAGAGCCTGGGGCCGGCTTTGAATTCTGTGTCTCTTTCTCTCACTGCCCCTTCCCACCTCAAGCTCTGTCTCTCTCTGTCTCAAAAATAAATAAACATAAGAAAAGTAATAGGATAAGTTGATAAAACCATATGCCATATTGCCTGTGGCTGCATATACTTTTGTCTGTAAACTTGAATATACACTGAACTCACGATTGTTATGTCTCAGAAGTGGAGAGTGTCTAGAAGAGATCATAGCAGTGAGAACAAAGTGGTATTTATACAATTGTTATGATAAATGCCCCCTTTCTTTCTCAACACTGAGCATGGGAAATCCATAGTGGACAAGGAAAGCCAGCCAGTGATGGGTGACTTTTAATGAGAAGAATACACAAAACTGAGTGTCCACATTGAGTGTATCACCACGAAGTAAAATAGGATTTTGAATGAAACTGCCTGAAGAAGCCCCTTAAATAGCACACTCAGCCCCCAGTCCTTTCAAGTAGCCTAGATTAGGGGCACCTGGATGGCTCAGTCAGTTGAGCATCAGACTGTTTCTTTTGGCTCAGGTCTTGATCTCACGGCTCATATGACAGACTCCTGTGTCCGGCTCTGTGTTGACACCTCAGAGCTTTCTAGACTCACTCTCTCTCTCTCCCCCCAAACACACAAACAAACAAGCAAACATTAAAAAAAAATACTGGTTTAGAAAAACTTATTGAATAAGGTGAACAACATTCTTCATATCTCTTGTCCTTCTTGAGAAAGAGAAATTAAAACAAATATGTGAAAATAACTGGCTGAAAAAAGGAGTGTCAATCGGAACGCTATTTTCTAGAAATTAGCTTTGTTTCTTCCTCTTTAAGACCCAAACTTTTCTTAAGTTTATGCTCAGCTACCCTGGGCATCTATCTGTTAGAGAAGAGATTTGGAGATTCCTGAAATATAATGAGAATTTGATTTCCAAAATTAAAATAGGAATTTGAGCCAGGGATTGTCCTTGAACTTTTCAGAATTCTTGTATTCCTCTGCACTGCCGTATCCACCACTGATCTCAATTTCAGGATGAACCCCCCCCCCCCGGCCCCAGCTCTCAGTCACATGTCACATGAAGTGTCCTCGTTGCACATGTAAGATCCACTGTGGGCCCAGGTGCTCTAGGGCTGCTCCATTCCAGGTGCCTGTCGTCTGCCTCCATCCTGGGCTTCCACCCTCTCCTATCTGCCTCAAACTCCTTGTCACTCAAGCACGTCCCCCCCATCACCCACTGTGACAGGTGTCCCTGAGCTCAGCCACCCAGGTCCAGTGTTCCTGAGTCTACTTCCATCTCCTGTCACATTAGGAGAGACCCAGGTGCCCAGCTGCATGTGTAGAATGAGACACAGGTTTCCTACCCAGCACTACTTTT
>PISW01016518.1:0-12924 GCA_004023785.1 Mungos mungo | reverse complement strand
GGGGGGCACTTGTGGGGAGAAGCACGTGGTGTTATATGGAAACTAATTTGACAATAAACTATTATTTAAAAAAAAAAAAAGAGTTGCATGCTCTACAAACTAAGCCAGCCAAGCACCCCAGCTGTAATTGCTTTCAATAAGCTTTCTGTCCCTCCCTCTCCTTTTCAAACTCCCTTAATGGGAATGTCAGTTTGCTTGTTGGTGTCCTACAAATCACATAAGTTTACTTCACTCATTTTCATTGTTTCGATTTGTTCCTCTAACTGCCCAATTTCAAATAAACTATCTTGAATTCACTGATTCTGTCTATTTCATGATTGAGTTTACTGTTGAAGCTTTCTATTCAATTTTTCACTTCTCTAATTGTAGTTTTAGCCTCAGGATTTCTGTGTGGTTCTATTTTGTGGTGTCTAATTTTTTTGGTTTTGTGGAGAAATAATTGATATACATCACTGTGTAAGTTTAAGGTGTATAGCATGATGATTTTCATCAAATATCACAAATCAAATTTAATCAAAATTAACCAAAGTTCACATATATTGTGAGATGTATATCCCAATAGATTCAACTAAAGTCCTTCTTCTTATATAAATACAATACAGAGAAAAGAAGAAAAGAAACAAAAGAAAAAAGTTTCTACTTCTGATCAGAACTCTGATGATGTATTTTCTTTTTGTTTGTTTGTGGGGTTTTTTTTTTTTTTGCTTATTTATGCATTTTAAGAGAGGGGAGAGGGGCAGAGAGAAAGGGATGAGGAGAAAATTCCAAGTAGGCTCTCTGCTATCAACACCGAGCCCAACACAGGGCTCTACCTCACAAACCATGAGATCATAACCTGAACCAAAATTAAGAGTTGGACACTTAACCAACTGACCCACCCAGGCGCCCCAGCATGTACTTCAACTTTCCTGTATGTCATACAGCAGTGTTAACTACAGTCATCGCATCGTACATTACATCCCTACTACTTATTTATCATATAAATTGAAAATCTTACCTTTTGACTATCTTTCTACATTCCCACCCACAACCCCACTGTCCACCTTTAGTTACAACATGTCTGATCCCTTTTTCTATGGTTTTGGTGGGGATTTTTGGTTTTAGATTCCACATATAAGTGAGATCATACAGTATTTGTCTTTGTCTATCTGATTTTACTTAGCATTATACCATTAAGCCCCATTTATGTTGTTGCAAACGATAGGATTTCCTCACTTTTTTAATGGCTGAAAAATATTCTCCTGTGTGTGTACGTATTAAACTTTTCATTTTGCTCATGCATCATTGTCCTGATTTTGTTTAGTTATCTATCGGTGTTATCTTTTATTTCATTGGGTTTCTTGAAGGTGACTATTTTTAATGCTTTCTTTTTAAAACTTTTAAAGTTTTTAAATTGTTAATTTTAATTTTTACAAATTCAATCAATTTGTAGATCTCCATTTATTTGGAGCTTTATTAGTACCCTTTGCTGGTACCATATTTGCATGATTCCTCATGATCCATGTAGCCTTGAAATGATGCCTATGCTTTTGAAGGAGCAAACATCTCTTCCATTCTTGACAGACTTGTTTCATTTGGTGAATACATTTTGATGTCAATCTCCCAGGCTGATTGGATGAACTCCACAGTTGTGCTGGGTTGGAGGCAGGTATGAGCCTGTTGCTGGGTCCACAGTGGGTTTCGCAGTTGATGGGCTGGTTACCAGGAGCTCAAGTGAATGGGGATCCTGTCTGGACTCCGGATAGATGGGACTGCCTCCAGGACCTGTTCAGTAGGGTGGCACTGGGACCAGGGTCTGCTTCACATTCACAGTTTGGTCCTCAGACAGCAAGACTGTTAACCATATATGCAGACAGGTGTGGCTCCCACCAGGCCCCCTGTGAGGGTTCCTGTTAGGTGATGAGTGGGTGTCTGGGTGGGCAGAACTGTCCCTAGACTATGGCTGAGAAAGCCTAGAACTGAGTCCTAGGGGCTGCCAAGAATGAGGTCTTGTATACCTGGTTCTGGAGACACATATGGTCTTGTCTCCATCAGATCACTGGGAGGGCAAATTGCTTCCTGACCACAGTTACAGGGACTGAATCTGAGTATTTAGCCATTTTAGGATCTCCAGGTGTAGAGATTGGAGTGCCTTCTTCCAGGTCCCTGTGCCAAAAGGACTAATAAACTGCAACTGGGAGCACTTGTGTGCTGATCATAATGCCCTTTCAGGATCTCGGGAGCACAGACAGAAGGGTTTCCCACCAGGTCCTTGTACAAAAAGAACTACTCCCAGAGTGGGAGGATTTCAGAATCTACAGCAGAACTGTTTGGTAGGCGTACCCCAGGGGCTCCCAGACTGTGGTCAAGAATGTCTGGAGTCAGGTAACAGATCACTTCAGAATCCAAACCCAGAATCAAACTCTGTATGTCTATTACCCAAAGCACAGGTGGTCATGACTCTTTCCCAGGTCCCTTTGGTGTACGGTGCTGGTAACAGGACCAAGGCCAAATGTGGCTGTGGCTAAGTCCATAGGGGTTTAGAGTTGTTTCCTAGTCTATAGGTAGGACCACAATTGGCAAGTCAGCCATCTGGATGTGGGCCTCCCTTCTCTAAAGAGCTCTCCTTGGTCCCTGACTCTGACAGTGTTTCACAATCCCCTACCTGGGTCCAAAACCTCCCATAGAGGCATTTTTGTCCATGGTTGATTGTCAAATTATCATTGGTGAGAAAGGATACTAGGGGGGACCTCTCATTCTAACACACTGGTGGTCATTCCTGCCACAGCTAGGATTTTTAAGTCCTTTATTGATCTTTCCTATTCTGCAGCTTATGACAATTTTCTCCACATCAGAGGGGCTAACAACTAAAAGAATTATTTAGTAGATATGGTAATCTGGGATAATAAGTATCTAACAAATTATGAATTCTGTAGCAAATTTCTATCTTCCTGAGGTTTAGAATGTCCTTAAGTACATCTTTGACTCAGCTCTATCAGGGTTTTAATTCATCTTCTGTAAATCTAACTTCTAAGTCAAATAATTTAAAAGCCAAATTAAAAATAAAATATTTTTAAAACTCCAAGGAAGTTTATTTCGGTGGTTAGGAAGAGGAGCAGAAAAAAGAGAAAGGGTATAAGTGGGTGGCAATGATATGGTTGTACAGAAAAATGGTTCAGAGCAGCAGATTTCAGAAGGACTACGAAGGGAAAAACTATTTTGTTTGCCTTATTAGGGAATCATCTGGAGAGATGACCCTGGATGACCAAAACAATCTTGAAAAAGAAAAGCTAAGCTGGAGCCATCACAATTCTAGGCTTCCAATTATATTACAAAGCTGTAGTAATCAAAACACTATGATATTGGCACAAAAAATATAGAAATATAGATCAATAGAAAAGAATTCAGAACCCAGAAATGGATCCACAACTATATGGTCAATTAATCTTCAAAAAGGCAGGAATGGATATCCTGGGAAAAAGACAATCTCTCCAACAAATTATTTTGGAATAGCTGGACAACAGCACTCAAAAGAAAGAAATTTGACCACTTTATTATGCCATACACAAAAATAAATTCAAATTGGATTTAAGACATAAATGTGAAACTTGAAACCATAAAAATCCTATAAGAGCACAGGCAGTAACTTCTTTGACATCAGCTATAGCAACTTTTTTCTAGATATGTTACCTGAGGCAAGGAAACAAAACCAAAATTGAAACAAAAAAAACCGATTAGGACTAAAAAAAACTATTAGGACTACATCAAAATAAAAAGCTTCTGCACAGTAAAGAAAATAATCAACGAAACTAAAAAGCAAACTATGGAACAGGAGAAGATATTTACAAATGACATATTCTATAAATGGTTGATATCTAAAATATATAAAGAATTTATCAAACTAAAAACAAAAAATAATCCAATTAAAAATGAGAAGATATGAACAGACATTTTCCAAGGACAACATCCAGGTGGCCAAAAACAGACACATGAAGAGATGCTCAACATCACTCATCATCAGGAAAATACAAATCAAACACAATGAGATATCACTCACACCTGTCTCACACCTGTCAGAATGGCTAAAATAAAAAAAAAAGAAATAATAAGTGTTGGTGAGGATGTGAAGTAAAAGGGACATTTTGGTTGTATGACTTATTTCCACTGTTAGTGGAAATGCAAACTGGTGCCGTATTTTGGAAAACAGTGTGGAGGTTCCTCAAAAAATTAAAAATAGATCTACTCTATGATCCAGCATTTGCACTACTGGGTATTTACCCAAAGAATACAAGAACACTAAATCAAAGGGACACATGCATCTCTATGTTTATAGCAGCATTATTTACAATAGCTAAGATATGGAAGCAGCCCAAGCATCCATCAATTGATGAATGGATGAAGATGTATGTGTATACATTTATATATGTGTATATATTTATTTATGTATTACATACTTACAAGGGAATACTATTCAGCCATTAAAAAGAATGAAATCTTGCCATTTGCAACAACATGGATGGAGCTAGAGAGTATAATGCTAAGAGAAATTAGACAGCAAAAGACAAATACCATGTGATTTCACTCATATGTGGAATTCAAAAAACAAATCAAACAAGAAGAGTGAAAAAGGGGATGGGAAAGAGAAAAACAGACAGACAGACAGACATGGCAAGAAAAGACTCTTAATTACAGAGAACAAACTGACGGTTACCAGAGCCGGGGCGGGGGGGGGGGGGCGGGATGGTTGAAATAGGTAATGAGGATTAAGGAATGCACTTATCATGATGAACACCGGGTGATGTATGGAATTGTTGAATCACTGTACTGTATATTTGAAACTAATATAAAACTGTATGTTAACTAATTGAAATTTAAATTAAAACTTTTAAAAAATAAAAATAAAATGTATAATTAATTTTGACATGTCATCAGCTCCCTCTAATGGCCATTGTAATTCTAAGTCAACCTTGGTGAATTTTTTAACAGTTGTATTGTAACATAATTGATACAACAGAAAAATGCAAATCTTTAATGCATACAATTGATGAGTTTGGACATACATATACACCTGTGACATTGACGTTTTCTCATTTATCAAAGTAACACAAGAATTAGAATTAGAATGGGGGTGGGGAGGAAACAGATAGACCATGAGAGTTCTGCTATGAAAAGGTTGTGGTTTTAACATACATGAGTTCACAATGATGAACAAGAAAGATGATCAGTGCAGTCTGTGGTTATAAATAGCCTTCGTTTCCCCCAACTAGAGGCCAGAAATAAGTCATACAACCAAAAACCCAATTTTCAAAGTGAATTTTTTCAACAATTTGAGAAGAAAGAGAATGTCCTATAAAAGTTTTAATGAGGGACCCACAACAACGTTTGACCAATCACATTTTAAAAACTTGGCCATCTGTCTAATAGACTTAAAATTAGCCTTCAAGAGCAGCTTGGATTAGTGGCTTATTAGACCTATACCCTCATCCATTGCATAAAAAGCAATTAGTCTTTCCTAGGAGAAAATATTTTTCTATCAAATGAATTTAATATTACTTCTTCCCAACACCCCACCCAAACTACAATAATGGATTTTTTTAATGCATAAACTCACAAAAATGAAGAAAGAAAACATCAACAAAATGTTAGACACTGGAAATCAGGAAGACAAATGATAAGTGATTTAGCAGAATTCCAAGCTGGCAAGAGGGTAAACTGAGACCATCTAAATGTTATACTTCATAATCCTCAAAACTACTGTAATGGGAAGCATCAATAACCTCTGGTTCTGAGGACAGAAAGTATGATTAAGATAAAAAGATCCAGAATAAAGGCACTTTGAGAAGAAACTGGATCTTTTGATAACTTCCTTTCCTCCTGATTATTGACTGAACACTAGTAGATCAAACACTAGATTGATTCTTGATCTTATCTCAGTCATGATCCCAGGGCCATAGTATCGAGCCCCACATCAGGCTCCATGTTGAATGTGGAGCCTCTTTAAAATTCTCTCTCTCTACCCCCCTCTACCCCTCTTCCCTGCTAGCACTCTTCAAGAAAGAAAAAAAGGAAGAAAGGATGGTAGAAGGAGTGAGAGAGGAAGGAAGAAAGGGAAGGAAAGAAGGGAGAGAGGTAGGAAGTATAGAAAAAAAAACCCAGAAAACAAAGTGAATGTCACTAATAATGAATTACCTAAATAAATAATGAGACATCCTCAGATTGGGATATTATACAACTATTAAAAAGTTTACAACTCTATCATTTGCTTTGAATGTATTTCCAGGCAATGTTATTCAGTATGAAAAACAAGGTGGTGGAAAAGTGTGCGATGAGATTCCAGATTCATAAAACAATGATATATTTATTTAATATATGTATTTATGTATGATTATATAAGCATTCATAAAAAATATAGACAGTTACAAATCAAGTTGTTAACAAGGAAGATCAGGTAGGGAAGGAGGGTGTGGGAGAGAAAAAGGAGAGAAGAAACAATGAAAAAGAAAAAAGAAGCCTTTAACGTGATGTTAAGATTTCACATGACAGCAATTATGTTAACATGTTTTAAGTCTGTTAAATGAATGACTGTTGAGAACACCATGAACATGGTCATTTCTCTCCAGACCACTTGTTCTCAAAGTGAATGAGTAAAAAAAAACCCACCTTCTTTAAAAATCATTTCTTTTATTTCAATCTGAGTATTATCTGAAATTTTAAGCAAAAAAAAAAAACAAATTATTAACAAAAAACATAGTCTCTCAAGTCCAACACTGTCTAGGTTTATGTTTGAATTTCAGCTTCTACTTATTTGGTGCCAATCTGGGTAAGTTCTATCACACAGAGTCCCTGTGATTGAAGAAAATTAAGGTTCACCTCCTTATTTATCCTTTTTTTTTTAGTATTTTAAGAAATGAATCTTTGTCCCAAAGAAGACATACACATGGTTAACAGATATATAAATAATATATATATATATATATATATATATATATATATATATATATATAAACTAATCATCACTAATCATCAAGGAAATGCAAATCAAATCTACAATGAGCTAGCACTCCACACCTGTTAGAATGACTATTATCAAAAAGTCAAAATTAATAAGCATTGACAAGGAAGTGAACAAAAGAGAAAACTTGCTCACTTTTAGTGGGAATGTAAATTGGAACAGCCATTATAAAAAAACAGGATGGAAATTCCTTTAAAAATTAAAAATAAAACCACCATATGATCCAATAATCCCATTTCTAGGTATATATCCAAATAACAGAAATCAGGATTTTGAATAAATGCCACTACTGTGGCATTATTCACAACAAGCAAGATATGAAAATAACCAAAGTGTCTCTCAACCGATGTGTGGATAAAGTAAATGTGATAAATAGGTATATATATATACATATATGTGTGCATATTTATACCTATACCTATGTGTCTATACATATATGTGTGTGTGTGTGAAATGGAACATAATGAAGCCATTAAAAGAAGTAAATTGTTCAATATTCTTTCTTTTTAATTTCCATTTTAAATGGATTTTACCTTTTATATTTTTTAATATAATTTCTTGTCAAATTGGATAACATACAGTATGTAAAGTGTGCTCTGGTTTTGGGGGTAGATTCCTGTGGATCATTGCTTACATATAACACCCAGTGCTCATCCCAACAAGTGCCCTCCTCAATGCCCACCATCCATCTTCCCCTGCCCCCCACCATCAACCCTAGATTGTTCTCTGTAGTTAAGAGTCTCTTATGGTTTGCCTCCCTCCCTCTCTGTTTTTATCTATTCTTCCCCTTCCCTACATCCATAGTCTTCTGTTAAGTTTCTCAAGAACCACATATTATTGAAAAAGTATGATTTCTCTCTTTCTCTGACTGACTTATTTCACTCAGCATAATATCTTACAGTTCCATTCACCTTGCTGTCAATTTCATGATTTCATCATTTTTCAAGACAACCAAATAAATTCCTTCTAGATCCCCAGAATATACAGCAGGTGTTCTTTCTAGCCGGGTTCCCATATACAGAATTTCTCAAGCTTTTGGTAGTTAAGATCATTAGAATATACATAGAAGAAACTCTCTCAAAAAGCATAAGAAATGCTGCAGTGGCATCTCAAAGAGGTACAAGTACAACCAAACATAACAAGTGCTAAGATGACAACAGTTGCCTTCTTTCCCTCTCTCCTACCTCCCCCATCTCTGTCTCCATCTTTACCATCTTTATCTCTATCTCTATTTCATTATTGCTTTGTACCCCCTTCATGCACCATGAACTAGCTTCATGATCATTTGTCCAGTCTAACATGGCCTTTCTTACCTGCCTCATGAAGTATCTTATTCCAGTCAAACAGCCCTCAGCAAATCAGACACTGAAGCCCATGTGTAAATGCTCAGGAAAGAACTTCTAATGATGTGTGGAGCTCAACCCTCATGTCAACAAAGCTCCAATTATTGATAGTTAAAGACCTGTCCTTTCTAGGATACATCCAAGAAAGATTCTCTTAGGAGAGTGTGGGCAGGAAGGAATTGATCCCACATAATGAATACAAAATAACTTCTCTTTGTAGGCTTCTGACTGGATTGCATTTATCTCTTCTTACAGAGTTACACCATCTTGGTATTCTTCACCTCCTCATCCTTTCCTCCTCTTCATCATCGATTTCCAATATATCACCTGTCTTGGTTGATACATCTTTGTCCTTCACCCACACCCATGGGCTTGTTTTATCTTCCCTACAAAGAGTCTGAGTGATGTAAGACTCTTGGTCAAATACTCATTATCAGTCTCAACCCCATATTTGCAACAGTTATCCTTAGGCCTCTCTACCTAAGGCTAAAAAGCAATTTTTTTTTAATTGTTCACCATAAAGAACTAAAGGAGAACTTCATAAACTCAAAATTTACCCCAGACTAACCCTGGAAACAGAAACTTTCTTCTCCCCAAACGCAAAAAGAAACTTCAGTGCCACTGATCTCTTAACCAAAGCCCTGATTAACAGGATACCATGGGCCTCTCTTTCCCAGACTAAATGGTCCTTGGAGATCAGTCTGCTATTGACATTGTCATGTAAATGACTACTGGACTCACCATATATGGACATAAGGAGCTTAGAAATGCAGAATCCAAAGGAAATAGTGAGGAGCCAAAAGGAAAGAAGTTCAATCCCATGGAGAAAAGGTAGCGGGATGTAGAGTATCCTGCCTTCTTTCAGAAAACAGGAATCATCACAGTTCAACACCAAAAGGAAAGGGGGTGTTCTGAAAGAAATCCTGAGCTTTCTCTATGGAAATATAGTAATGCCACTGACAACAGGGAGCAAACGCCACCTCTGCATCCCTCATGCTCCTGAAGAGGCATGGAGCATGCTGCAGAGTTAGACACGCCTGCTCTCAAATGCCAATAATTCAGGGTACCTGCTATGTGACTTTGGAAAAGTTATATAACTTCTGGATATTCATTTCCCTCATCTACAAAATGGAAAAAATAGTAATAGAAATAATAGTAACTCATCTTATATTTACCATATTCCAAGCACTTTTCTAAGTCCTCTATATATAGTAACACATTTATTAGTTCATATGACAAATTGATGATACAGGTACTATTCTTTCTTTTTTTTTTAATAGTTTATTGTCAAGTTGGTTTCCATACAACACCCAGTGCTCTTCCCCACAAGTGCCCTCCTCCATTACCACCACGTTTTTTCTCCCTCCACCTCCCCCTTCAACCTTCAGTTCCTTTTCAGTATTCAATAGTCTCTCAGGTTTTGCGCCCCTCACTCTCCCCAACTCTCTTTCCCTCTTCCCCTCTCCCTGGCCCTCCATTAGGTCTCTCCTGTTCTCCTGTTAGACCTATGAGTGCAAACATATGGTATCTATCCTTCTCCGCCTAATTTATATCGCTTAGCATGACACCCTCGAGGTCCATCCACCGTACTACAAGTGGCCATATTTCATTCTTTCTTATTGCCATGTAGTACTCCATTGTGTATATATACCACATCTTCTTGATCCATTCATCAGGTGATGGACATTTAGGCTCTTTCCATGAATTGGCTATTGTTGACAGTGCTGCTATGAACATTGGGGTACATGTGCCCCTATGCATCAGCACATCTGTATCCCTTGGGTAAATTCCTAGCAGTGCTATTTCTGGGTCATAGGGGAGTTCTATGGATAGTTTTTTGAGGAATCTCCACACTGTTTTCCAGAGCGGTTGCACCAGTTTACATTCCCACCAACAGTGTAGGAGGGTACCCGTCTCTCCACACCTTTGTCAGCATCTATAGTCTCTTGATTTGTTCATTTTAGCCATTCTGACTGCCATGAGGTGGTATCTCAAGAGTGGTTTTGATTTGTGTTTCCCTGATGATGAATGACGTTGAGCATCGTTTCATGTGCCTGATACAGGTACCATTCTTACTACCATTTTAGAGACAAGGCAGCTGAGGCACAGAGAGGCTACATAATTTGCTGAAGGTCACATATAAGCCAAAAGCTTATAATAACTATTGCCTCAAATGTTGTAAGCATAAATGATAAAAAGAATGAAAGTTGTTACAACCCTTCCAGCTCAAGTAAACCACTCAAAAAACTGATATTATTGCATTTTTTAAACTATTGTTATCATCATTATTGTTTCAGTTCCCACAAGGCTTTTATCCTGTAACTCTTACTCTTGGGGCAACTTCCTCAGGAGTCTGTTGGGGATATCTTCCCTAGTTACCTATCAAATCTTAATCCCCAACATTATTTCTTCTAAGGGCTAACTAAAATTTTCTAGAACTGGGTCCCCAAGGCAATAATTTAGCCCTTAATGTCTCTGCTGAGTAAACTACATAAAGTGTGTATTACTCAAAGGGGTATAAAGTCACAAAGAAATCCATAACCTGTCTTTAAACAAAATAGAGAAAATGAGTCTTTGAAGAATAAAGACTTCCATTAGCTTATATAAGGCAGCATTTTCAAGAATTATGGATCTAATTCTAATTTGAATCAACTATAGAAACAGTAGTAGCAAGTGAGAGCTAGAAACGGTTTCTTTTCAAATTAGTATTCAAGAAGATTGTTTACCTTGTGAGAAAATACAGCATGGGTCAGCATTAGAAAAGAAAGTATGTTACATTTTATTTCACTTTTTTATGCACATCTGCTGTCTCAATTTTGATTCATAGCCTCAGAAGTAAAATCCCTCCTCATCTTTCATGAGTATCAAAAGTGAGTATGTCCTCAGTCATCAATGTTACCCAGCTGTGGTGATGGATTAGAAAATCTGATTATGATTTCAACTTTTGTTTTCTAATATTAAAAATCTTGGTTGTCAGGGGTGCCTGGGTGGCTCAGGCACCGACTCTTGATATCAGCTTAGGTCTTGATCTCAGGGCTGTGAGTTTAAGCCCTGCATTGAGCTATATGCTGAGCACAGACCTATGTTAAAAAAAAAAAAGTTTGTGTTTTAATAGATTTTTATGATCAAAATGGGTATGAAGTAAAAGGGAAAGTCTTCCATCCCTTGTGCAGTAGCATTCCAGAAATAACTATCATTGACTATTTGGTTTTCTACCAGAATCTTTTCTGTGCACTTACAAATATACATAGAAATCTCAAGTTCCTTACACTGATAAAATCACACTTTATGTAATGAATAGCCACCTGTTTATTTCATTAGGAATATAATGTAATCATGTCCAGAACAGTACAAGTCAAATTTCCCATTTTATTCCAAATAGGAATGATCATAAATTACTTAGCCATTCACCCATTTGTAGAATTTTTATTATTAAAGCGTTTCCTTTTACAATGATAAAATAAGCATATTTGAACAATCAAATATATATACTTGTGCCAACATTTATATGAAATAAGAATGTAAGTTTTTTAATGATAATATAGAGAAATTCTTCAAAGACCAGACACTGGTGAACAAAAGCCTGAGCCTCCCAGACAAAGCATGATATTTTCTGGACCTTATAGTCCAATGATAACAACAGCCCTGGTTCATGGATAGGCTCCACTGTGAATCTGTTCCAGATAAGCACCCACTTCAGAAGAGACCTTGATATTCCTTAGTTTCTGGGATCTGGAAGATCAGAACACAAGGTAAATGCCCAAAAGGACCCTTGAACCTAGCAAGTTATTTCCTGGGAGGAATTCTCATTAATCTGTAAGGGACCAGGCTGACCCTTCCATAGTGTTCTATACCTGAGTTGCATCTATGCCTTAGAGACTGAAAGAGCATAAGAAGGGATCCAGATCCAGACCAACATTCCTCCCTGAATATTTAAAGCAGTTAAAGAGAGCTTTCCTGGAATTATTAGCCATCTGTTATCTCTCTCCTGTCAGTTTAAGCCAGGAGAAAGGGATTCATACAAAAAATAATTCAATATTCCAAAGCTTTCTCAAGCACTGCTGCCAGGCACAAAAGCCAGGATATGTAAAAAGAGCTGTTCACGCCTGCACTAGAGGGTTGGGGATTGTTATCAGGCAGAGCAAAAGAATACCAAAAAGACAGGACAAGTGCCCAATATTCTGGAGAGGGCAGCAAATGAGGCAAATAGCTAAAGCATTAAGGCTCCTACCATAGGAAGGAGATATGAAAGGAAAACTAAGAATAAGAGGATTAAAATTAAAATGCAGAGCATGCATTAAAAAGACCAGGTGGCCATGTGTTGTTCCAAGGAATGGGTCTAAGAAATAAAGCCTCCTATTTGGAAACTTCAGGAAACTTTTGTGAAGGGCCATATTGAGACAAACATTCTCTTTGGGACAGGTGGACAAAAGAACTTCCCATGAACAAATTCCATAGCAAATCCACATAGTCACTCAATATTCCTGAGATTTTTCTGTCTCTCTCACCATTTATTTGTCTCCTCAGGCAGCAACGGTTAACAATGAAAAACAAAACCTTTCTGACAGAATTCATTCTGCTGGGACTATC
>PISW01016517.1:0-12924 GCA_004023785.1 Mungos mungo | reverse complement strand
AGTTAAAGTGTGAGCAACTGGGAATATTCTGCCATTTCCATTGATTTGTTCCATAAATTTTGGGGTCTTTGAGAGCACAGGTCCACAAATAGAATCCAACTGTAACCAAACACTTCAAATTTGGGCGAAGAGGTATATTTAGAGGTTCTCAGAACCTATGAAATTTCAGACTTGTTATCCAGCACCTCCTCCCACATTACTGGTTTGTATTTTTTTGAAGTTCTTGTCCTGACATTTAAAAACACACTTGTTTCTGAAGGCAGAAAGATTTATTTTAGCTTCACTGACTAATTCGGGAGTGTGAGAACAAATTTGCTAAAACTTCCAAAAATAATTTATCTCTGGATAGATACCAAGTATGTGAAATTCTAGAGCAGGATTTTTTTTTCCTTTAAAGTTTTAGAAAAGCATTTATAGAAACTTAGGATGAAAATGCATTTTGTTAGCTTCATGAAAATCCAGGCTACTCCTTAGTAATTCTGGAGCTAATCTCACCTGATCTCTGCTCACTTCTGATCCTATTCTAATGCTAAGTGCCAGGCTTATATCCAGCCAAGTTAGTTTTCAGCATTTTCATGGGAGGATTTCCTTATTATAGAATAAACCAGAAGATGGGGCTTTACGCTTTTTGCAGTGATGTCTCATTTAATTAAGTTCAAGACATTTAAGAAGTAAAATTTTTGTTTTAAAATGCAATTCATAATTCAGTGTGCTGAAGTTTAAAGCACATTTGAAAGTGTCCTCCAATAACATAAAGTGATTGTTATTGATTTTCCAATATTTAGAAAGCCTTGTAACTTCCAAATCTCTGAAGTTGTTTGGACCAAGGTGAAATAAACTAGGATATGCGGTGATATGTTGTTTACAATATCTTTGTTGTTAATATAAGCTAGACATGGACTTATTCTTTAAGGTAAGTAAAAAATCAAGCTACTTAAAGTGTTAAAAAGGAGATAAAACAAAAGACAGAAACAAATAATAGGTAAATTTGTACATGGATGTGCGTATGCCCTGCCTTTCTGAGTGTTTATGTGGTCATGCCAATTGACAAAGCACTTACACTTTTGAAAACCACATCCTATTTTGGTCCTTAGGAGCTGGGGTTGTGTAATATTATTACTTGCACTTTATTTCATGTTTTAAATCTTGTTTTTAAATGTTTATTTATTTTGAGAGAGGGAGAAAGAGAGCACAAGTGTGAAGCAGGCACATGGCAAAGAAAGAGGGAGAGAGAGAATCCCAAGCAGGTTCTGCACTGTCAGTGTGGAGACCGAGGTGGGTCTCAATCCTATAAACTGTGAGATCATGACCTAAGCCGCAATCAAGAGTCAGATGCTTAGCCAATTGAGCCACCCAGGCACCTTTACTTGCATTTTACAGTTGAGAAAATTGGCAAGAGAATTTAAATGACTTGCCCAAGGTCATTTGTTAATAAGAGAGAAAATTGGCATTTGATTTCATGTTCTGTACTCACTTATTCATTTATTCACTCATCAATAAATATTTATTAAAAGCCAATATGGGACACTGGTAGGCCCTGTAGCAAACTAAAAAATCAGTAGGGTTAGTTTCCTTTTATTATTCCTTTGCCTCCTGGCTAGTCTCTTTAAATGCTGATCTTGGATTTGCCTTAGACTCTTGTCTTTAGAATGAACCTCTGCATGGGCTGAGTAAATTATACTCACGAATTCCCATCAGGCCTCAGCTTTCTCCTAATTATGCTTTAATACTCTGTTCTGGTCTCCAGAGTCAGCCCAATTTTCTCGTATCCCCTGTCAACCCTTTCCCATTTTTACCTTTCTATTCTTAGAGCTCACAGTTGAAAAGGATTCCTAGACATTCTGATACATGTTTGAAGTAGAACAGGAGCAAAAACAAACTTTTGGAGAATGAGGAAATAATTTCATTATGGGTGAAGTGGCAATTGAATTGGGTTTCACAGAGAAAAGTAGAAAGGGAGGGATATTTAGACTGAATAAAGAGCCCAAATTAGGAGCTGTAGTCTTGCACACTGAGCTGAGCAGTAGCTCCCTAATTTGGCTCTGATTCAGTTCTGAAAGATAAGTAGGCTTCCCTCTGTTCCAGGAGACTCACTCTCAGAGTCTATCTTTGCTTGTATAATCCTTGTGGGGGTAAAAAGGTCCTATTTCTTTTTCAACTTGAACTTTAAAATGTTTTTTAATGTTTTATTTAGTTTTGAGAGAGAGCGTGCGCAAATGAGGGAAGGGCACAGAGAGAGAGAGAGAGAGAGAGAGAGAGAGAGAGACATACACACACACATACAGAAGCTGAAGCAGGCTCCAGGCTCTGAGCTGACAGCAGAGAGCCTGACGCAGGGCTCAAACTCATGCACCATGAAAGCATGACCTGAGCTGAAGTTGGAAGCTTACCCAGCTGAACCACCCAGGCGTCCTCAGTTCGAACTTTATATTTCTTTTATAAATACTTCCCAGTTGATGGGTTATTTAGTGAATGATGTTGGGAAAGTCAGCTAGCCATTTGGAAGAAAGTAAAGCTGATCACTCCAGTATTTCTTAAGCCAAAATAAATCCCCAATAGTTCAAAGATTTAAACATAAAAATAGTTCTAGGGAAAAAAAACATTGTAATAGAGTTGAATAAAAAAGAAAGACTTTCCATGCATGACCCCAAACTCAGAAGCAATAAAGAAAAAAGTGCAATACCTTTGATTACATAAAACGTTTGAAACTTCTTGGGAAAGAGAAAGACAACTTAAAATTAAAATATAAATGCTAAATGCCAAGTAATTAGAAAAAATCTAAATATTTATTATTTATGAAATAGTTAAGTAAACTATGTATCCATACTTAGAATATTATCCAATGATCTTTTAAATGAAGTAGATTTACATTTGTTGGCAAAAAAGGCTGCATAATATATGTGTCATAACAGTAGGTTGCAAAGTAAAAGTCATGCTATATTCTTTTAGTGACAAAAGAATACACACATAATGCAATAAAACAAATATTTTGATATGCAAATAAATGCCATGAAACTATTCAGAGCTAGATAAATTAAGCAAGAAAAAGAAATAAAAGGCATTCAAACTGGAAAGAAACAGTAAAACTATATCTATTCATAGAAGACATGATATTATATTTAGAAAACCTTAAAAAACCCACAAAAACACTGTTAGAACTAATAAACAAGTACATCAAAGTTTCAGGATACAAAATCAACTCAAAAAATTAGTTGCATTTCTATACACTAACAACAAACACTCCAAAAATAGAAATTAAGAAAACAATACCATTTACAATAGCATAAAAAGAATAAAATACTTAGGAATAAATTTAACCAAAGAGGCTCAAGACTTGTACACTGAAAACTAGAAAATATTGCTGAGGAAAATTAAAGACTTAAATAAATGGAAAGACATCCTATGTTTATGGATTGCAAGAATTAATATTAAGATCACAGTATTATCCATAGTAATATACAGATTCAGTGCAATCACTGGGAAAATCTTAACTATTTTTTTCATAAATGGAATACCCCATGTTAAATAATCACATGGAATTTCAAGGAACCCAGCATATCTGAACTAATCTGAAATAAGAATAGCAAATTTGGAAGACTCATACTTCCTGTTTTTGAAACTATTTACGGAGATATAGTAATCAAAACAGCATGGTACTAACATAAATTTCGACATATACACCAGTGGAGTAGAATTGATACCCCAGAAATAAATCCACACATCTATGGTTCATTGATTTTCAACAGGGTGCCAAGATCATTCATGGGGGAAAGGATGGTCTCTTTCATGCATTGTGCTTGAAAAACTGAGTATCCACACCATCTTAAAAAATTACACAAAATGAATTAAAGATCTAAATTTAAGAGGCTAAACTATAAAATTAAGGTATAAAGGCAAATTTGCACCACCTTGAATTTGGCAATGGTTTTTAAAATATGACAACAGTATAGGCAACAGAAGAAAAAAATAGATAAATTGGACTTCATTAAAATTAAAAACTTTTGGGGGCAACTAGGTGGCTCAGTCAGTTGGGCATCTGACTCTTGATTTCAGCTTGGGTTGTGTTCCTGGGGTTGTGGGATCAAATCCCATGTTTGACCCTGCATCATGCAAGGAGCCTGCTTAAGATTCTCTGTCTCTCTCCCTCTGTCCCTCTACCCCACTCACACACACACACACACACTCTCTCTCTCTCTCTCTCTCTCTCTCTTTCTGTTAAAAAAATTAAAAATAAGTAAAATTAAATTAAATTAAAAACTTTTGTGTATCAAAAGACACCATCAAGAAAGTGAAAAGACAATCCACAGAATGAGAAAATATTTGCGAATCATACATCTTAGGAGGACTTAATACCTAGATTATAGAAAGAACCTCTAAAACTCAAAAACAATGACAACAACAACAATAACAAAAACCAAATTACCCAATTTAAAAATGGGCAAAGGAGTTGAACAGGCATTTCCCCAAATATATCTAACTGGTCAATAAACACACAAAAAGATGCTCAACATCCTTAGTCATTAGGGAAATATAAATCAAACTACAATGAGATACTACTTCACACCTACTAGCATGGCTATCCGTAGAAAAATGGAAGATAACAAATATTGGTGACAATGTAGAAAAATATGGAACTCTTGTACATTGCTGGTGGGAACTAAGTGATGCAGCCAAAGCAATTTGGCCTTCAAAATAGTAAACATAAAGTTAGCTTAAGAGAATTTCACTCCTGTGTATATAGCCAAAGAAATTAAAAGAAGGCACTCACACAAGTACTTGTGTCTCACTGTATATTATGGCATTGTTCACAATAGCCAAGAGGTGGAGACACCCCAAGTGTTCATCAACAGATGGATGGATAAACAGAATGTAGGATATATACACAATGGAATATTATCTAGTCAGAATGAAGTTCTGATACTTGCTAGAGTGTTGATGAACCTTGAAAATATTATGTGAAGTAGAGTCAGTGAGGCCCCAAAGGACAAATATTATATGATTCCATTCCTATAAATATCTAGGGGGAACTGATAGTGGATTAGAGATTACCAGGGGCTGGCGGAAGGAGAGAGTGGGGATTACTCCATAATGGGTAAAGATTTTTATTTGGGGTGAGGAAATTTTTTGAAAATCAATGGTGGTGATGGCCAAATAATATTATAAATGCAATGCCACTGAATTGTACACTTAAAAATGGTTAACATTGTAAATGATATGTTAACAAATATTTTACCACAATAAAAATAGAGTTTTGAAAAAGTCTGTAAAACACACACAAAATTGTTTACCAGGTAACTATGAATTATTGCATTATCCTAATTCCAACTCACATGATAAAGAGCTAATTTTTTATTATACAAAAATTACTTCAGGGGCGCCTGGGTGGCTCAGTCAGTTGAGCGTCTGGCTTCGGCTCAGGTCAAGATCTCACGGTTCATGGGTTCGAACTCTGCATCAGACTCTGTGCTGGAGCCTGCTTCCGATTCTGTGTCTCCCTCTCTCTCTGACGCTCCCCTGCTCATGCTGTCTCTATTGGTCTCTCAAAAATTAAAAACATTAAAAAAGATTTTTTTAAGTATTTCAAGTTAATGTTAAACAAAAAAAATTTTTTTAATGGGCAAATGATAAGAACAAGTAGTTTATCAAAATAGATGTGCAAATAGCATAAGTATGTTCAATTTCACTCATAATTTTGAAAATGCAGATTAAAACAACAAAAGATGCTATATTTTAATTTAATTCAATTTAATCTGATTTCATATTATTCTTATTTTAAAGAGAGCATGAGTGGGGGAGAGGGGCAGAAAGAGAGAGAGAGAGAGAGAGAGAGAGAGAGAGAGAGAGAATCCCAAGCAGGCTTCATACTCAGCACACAGCCTGACATGGAGCTTGATCCCACGACCCTGGGATCAGACTGAGGGAATCGTAATGGAAGAAATAAAGGAAAGAAGGAGGGAAGGCAGGAAGGAAAGAAGGGAGAAAGAAGGGAGGGAAGCAGGGAGAAGGAAGGATGGGAGGGAGGAAACGTAAGGGAAGTGCAGGGTGGAGCCTCCAGGACCGCAGACCATGCGAGGCTGGGAGGCAGGGTGGCCTCGCACGGAGCAAGGCCGCTGACATACTGACAAGGACTGCGCTTGCTCCTCGGAAATGATGTCCGCTCAGCACATGACAGCACCCACCCCCTCTTCTTTCCCTATACAGCCTTTCCCCGGCCACTTGAAAGTAATAACCCTGAATTTTTTTTAAAAGAAGTATCATTTCCTCATTCTTTTCATGTTTTTCTTTGACCTTTATCCTTTAGTGAATGAGAGGAACAAATTTTAAGTCAGGTATTCAGAATTTTTTAAAAATGTTTTTTATTTATTTTTGAGAGACAGAGAGAGACAGTGCGAGTAGGAGAGGGTCAGAGAGAGAGAGGGAGACACAGAATCTGAAGCAGGCTCCAGGCTCTGAGCTAGCTGTCAGCACAGAGCCTGACGCGGGGCTCGAATCCACAAACTGTGAGATCATGACCTGAGCTGAAGCCAGACGCTTAACCGACTAAGCCACCCAGACGCCCCTATTCAGAGTTTAGAGGGCTAAAAAGCAGACAAAGATCTTTCTCACCTCTGTAGATACTAGTACATACCATTTTTCCTCCTGACTCCCAATAATATTTTATTTACTATTTTTTTAAAGCTTATTCATTTTTGAGAGAGAGAGAGAGAGAGGCAGAGAGAGAGAGGGAGACACAGAATCCAGGCTCCAGGCTCGGAGCTGTCAGCACAGAGCCCGATGGGGGGCTTGAACCCACAAACTGGGAGATTATGACCGGACCTGAAGTCACTCAACTGAGCCACAAGAGCACCACATCAGTTTACTTTTTTTAAGTAATATCTATTGCCAATGTGGGGCTCAAACTCACGACCCCTAGACCAAGAGTCACAAGCTCCACTGACCAAGTCACCCAGGTGCTCCTGTCTGACTTCCAATAATAATTATTTCCTGTAATCACTAGAAGCATCCTGGTTATGCCTTACTTCCCCCCCGCCCCCCCCTCCCCACCGACTATGCCTCAGACATCCTAAGGCGGAATCTATCACACACAGCCCAGAACTAAACATGCAACAAATGGTGGCTGAATTGATCCTCAATCAAAGAGAAACACAGTTCAAGGTGTAAAATCAGACCATAATGGAATGTAGGGAGTGGGAGAAATAGAGCAAGGAGGATGGGCCGGAAGGAGAGATGTGGGAACGAGGGGCAGAGCTGAGAGGAATGGTAGAACGGGAATGCCCAGAGGGTTGGGGAGAAAACGTATGGAAAATTACCCATGCTCCTCATTAATTAGATCAAGACATGAATAATGAGATCTATGTGAAGCACCCACAGGGCTGCTGGGGGGCATGTGGGTAAGTAGTGTAGGATGTCTGAGGCAAAGCAGGGGGAGCCCCCTCCCCACCAGCCAACACTCAAACATTACATGCTGATAGTGAATCGCAGACTAATGCCAGGCGGTAAGCAAATGGCTGCGGGGGTGACAGGTCCTTGGCTGGGCATCCTGGGACATTGTTGGGCTACTAGCAGCGGTGACTTTCTCATTTGGGCAGGTTTGCTGTGGATCCTGCGGTAAACTTAGAGCTTTATTCCCAGAATGCCCCTGCATGGGGGGCACATTCACTGGCTCTGGTATAGGCATTAAACCCGGAAAGCATTGTCAGAGTCTCTTAAATAGCCTCCCGGAGATGGGGGGGGGGAGGAGGGAGGAGGGAGAGATAGGGAAGGAGGGGGGCAGCTTTTTCTCAGGCACCTCAAGCCTTGGATAATGAACAAAATGTTTTCATCTCAAATTTTTAGAGCCTGAAAAAAGTGTCCGCAGGGCACATTTCCTTTGATCTCAAAGCATATGTTACATACATATCTCTGCCTTCCACCTCTAGATGCTTAGAAGTCATCTTATTGTTTTACGGAGCCTTTTCATTCTGGGCACACTTTCCCGTGTCAGCCTGGCCTCCTCCCACACCAACGTGGAGTGGAGAAAGATCCTTCGAGCCAAAAAACTCAGCTTGAATTCCAGCTCTACAACTTAACCCTCTATGAGATGGACACAGTGATACATGTCGCATAAGGTGAAAGGAAGGGCTAAGTCACATGCTGAATCTGTACATGGCCTTGGCACATATGAGGAACTCATGAAACTTTAGCTTCCTTCCTGTCTCCTCGGTCTCCTACAATTCTCCATATGCAAATTGCTGGGAAGGAGGGGCCAGTCACATAGTTCTCCCTGTGGGTACCCAGCACAGCACCGCATGTAATTAAGTACTTAATAAATGCTCTTTGATTAAGTTCAGCAGCATCATAGCGGGTGAAAAACACTTTGCGCAATCACCCTGATTAGATGTTTTTCCTTGGCAGAAATTCAGATGGCACCAACGATAAACTCAAAGTGTTGTTTTGGCAAATCACATGATACTTGAACTCACTTCTCCTCAAGATGGGCTGATAATGCTCACACCTGTCTCACAACGCTGCTTCCGTGCCATTGGACAGTCTGCGGTCTAGAATTCGAGGGGCTGCCTTGTGGTCCACGACATAATTAACCAAACACAGAAGCAAGAGACTGAGAAGCTAGTCAGAGACACTGAGGAAGTGGTTTGTAGGTTCTTACCATCACTCACGCCTTCAAGTCAGGAAAAGATGCGGCTTTCAAAAGGAACCCAGATGCTAGCTGAGGTCTTCTTGTCTATCTGCCTTCACTGATTTCTACAGGAACCCAATTTACTTCAGGTGTTTGTGGATTTTACAGGATTGTCTGAGGATTGCGGGAAGGTAGGCCTTCCTGCTGTCCTACTGGCTCAGCCCTTTTCCTCATTTCCGTTTCCCCCTCCTTTTTACGAGAAAAAAAAATCTTTCTTCTTGCTTCATGCATATCCATTCCGTGTACATCTCTTGTTGCCTGAGCAGGACCTTGATGCCTACCCTCCTCTCCAAATAGCTCATCAGAGTTATTTCTTCCAAACAGCCTTAGCGCTCTCCCTAGGATATATTCTGTGGTTTGAAGGCTTCTCCACCTTCTCACCCCTTCTTCCCTCTTCACTCCACACCACGTCCTCTACACTGCTCTGCGGCTGCACCCTAGGAGCAAGCAATGAGCTTCGGGCAGGGTGATATATCCATCCCAAAGCTTTTAGGACTGTGAACTATCCAGAAACTTTAAGAAACTGACTGGCTTCACAGTAGCTAAAATAATTGGTTGTAAGCTCTCCCAAATCACACTTGCATTCAGAGTTGCAGTTCTCAACCAGCCCACTGAGCGGCGCTGTTCCTCTATCAGTAAGATGGAGACCGTGGCCTCCAGCGTGACATTAAATGGGAACAATGTTTAGTGTTTCTGTCTCAGCACCTAAAGATAGATATTTGTTTCCTGTTAGTGACATGTATGAAGAGGCTTTTCAGTGGATACTAAATTAGTAAAGTGAACTATTTTTTGAACAGTATTTACCAGCCATCATGTGAGGAGGTTGACCTTCCTGAAAAGCAGAAGACAGAATTTTAAAGTGTGAGATTTTGCTAATGTGCCTCCACTATGATCATCATCATCATCACTAAGGCCATATTCTTACATCCTACATTAACTTGTTGCTGTGTGATAGATACTCTTTTCTGGGTGCAGCCTGCGGGAACACAAAGCCAGATAATAGAACTGAAATTCTTTGTGAGTTTGAGAAGAGACATTCTGTTTGTCTTTATTTTTCCTTTCTCCAGAAGGAAAGCAGGGAAAGGCGATTAAAATTTATTAAATGTCCTTTATACGCTAGATATTATGTTGCTCTTTTCTAAAAGTCATCTCCTTAAACCTCATAACCTTCAGAAGTAGGTGATATTATGCTCATTTTACATAAAAGGAAACCAAGGCCCAGATAAGCCAGATGACTTGATCACAGTCACACGGCTCCATCAAAGTGTAAGTTAGAGCGTATGTGTTACTTTCCTCGCTGGCTTGCCTGAGCCTGGCCACCATCACGAACAACGCAGTAACGATCCCAACCAGGAAGTTCATGACCGCCGATTACTTCAGCAGAAACAGGTGGTCATTGATGTTCATCGCCCCAAAAGGCAACAGCACCTAAGTGAGAAATTTGGGAAAAATTAACCAAAATGTACAAGATCGCACCAGAAGTCATCGTTGTACTTGGATTCAGAGCCCACTTTGGTGGGGGCCAGACAACGGGCTTTGGCATGATTTATGATCCTTTGGGTTACACAGAGAAAAACAAACCCAGACATAGACTTGCAAGACGTGGCCTGTATGAGAAGAAAAACACATTGAGAAAAGAGCGAAACAACAGACGAATGGAATGACAGAAGTCAGGAGAACTGCCAGTGTCACTGTGGGTCCTGGCAAAAAGAAGGGAGCTGGAGACTGGACCGCAGGAGTGAAGATTCTTCAGTGACTTTATCTGTGGTGATTGTGCAGATTTTTCATGAGAGGATTAACAAATTAAGAACTTTTATGTGTAAAACAAACAAATAAATAGAATAAAGTACTTGTGACACCAAAGGCCTGGTTTTCACAACACACACACACACACACACACACACACACACACTACAGCAACAACAAAGGGAAAGCAGATGTTTCTAATGAGAGAAAATATTTTCAGTTCTCTGAAATTATTTTAAAATTGCAATGTTAGGAAACCTGAATAAGGTTGCTGTGTTGTCTAGAAATCAATGTTGCATATTAACTCTTTTTTAAAATTTATTTTTTTAATGTTTATTTATTTCTGAGAGAGAGAAACAGAGACAGATCACAAGCGGTGAAGGGGCAGAGAGAGAGGGAGACACAGAATCAGAAGCAGTCTCCAGGCTCCATGCTGTCAGCACAGAGCCCGACATGGGGCTCGAACTCATGAACTTTGAGATCATGACTTGAGCCGAAGTCAGATGCCCAACCTACTGAGCCACCCAGGTGCCCTACACATTTACTCTTTTTTAATCCATTTTCTCCAATATTGTCTTTACCAAACTCCTAGATGATTGAAGATTTTAAACTACATGCAAAACAATATAAAACTGTTTCATTGCAGATTTGGAATTCCCATTCATTCTTGTAATTTTTCAGCAGATATTATATTCAAATGGACTCTATAAATTTTAGGGAGCCTCCTCTTTTGCTTGAGGGAAAGATCAAATAACCTTGACATACTGACAATAGTAGTAAACTAAAGATAGAGGAATCATTTTATTTGGTTCCTGCTTTGAATTCTCTTAGCACATCAAGAGAAAGTTAAGGGGGGAATGAAAGTTATTTCCTAGCCAGAGAATCTTTTAGAATATTTCTTTGTCCCCTACTATTTCCCTGCTACCTCCGGGGGCCTGAGGGACTTGGAGGTATCTGATGGCTGTTGCAGGGATCCTGAGCACTTTTGGTGACTTTTCCAAGTACACACCCCCAGTAATTAAATGACAGAGGTGAAATCTGTCCAAAGCAAAGTTGCTTGGAATATAGGTACTGTAAATATTCTCTTTTGCTTCAGCTGTTTATAAGTAACTTTTAAGATTTCCTACCTTCTGTTTCTGAAAGGGAAAAAAAAGGGAAGTGATTTGCAAGTGTTTGAAGCTTGGTGTTTAGATCTAGATTTTGGTTTCATCTCGCATTTCTGTGGTATATTTGGTCTGGAAAAAAATCTTAGCTTATTACTGTTACTCCAATTCATTGGGGGCATTTTCTAATAGGATTGGAGAAGATGGGATGATTTGTTTTCATGAAACAAATAATTTTGAGCACTTATTGTTTGTAGGCATGTTAATAGATGAACAAGAGGAAGCAGTCAGGTTGCCAGGACCGCTGGAGCAAAGGGCCACACTCTGGGTGACATTGCCTCACAGTTCTGGAGAAATCTATGATGTTGCCACGGCTGACATCTGCTGAGGCCTTTCTCCTTAGCTCAGAAGACGTAGGTGGCTGCCTCCTCCTGTGTCTTCACACGACCTTTCTTCCATGTACATACGTGTGTATGCCCAAATTCCCTCTTCTTTTAAAGACATTAGTTATATTGGATTAGGACCCACTCTAACAACCTCATTTTGACTTAGTTACCTTTTTTTAAAAAAGAATTTATCTTCAAATACAACTACCCTCTAAGTTATCAATAGTTAGGACTTCAACATATGTCTTTGGGGAGACATAATTCAGTCCATTACCGGAAGAGAGTGAGAAAGAAAGATATCGCCCAAATACTCAGAGAATTTCCAATCTAGTGGAGATGCTAAGAAAAACAGGAGATGACGCTTCAGTATGATCGATACTATAACAGAAAGAAATACAGTCGTTTGGAAAGGAGCCTTCCAGTGCAAAGTGATGTCTAAACTAATACTTGAGTAATGTGTTTGAGTTGGCCAGGCAAAGGGTAGAGGTTGGTGGTGGTGGAGGGGGAGATTGTGAGGGGAATGTTGGGGGAAGTAGAATGTTCTAGGCTGAGGGAACAGCTCACAAATGGCTCAGAAGGAAAGGGAAGAACAGGCTGTTTGAAGAACTAAAAATAGTGTGGCTGGAAAAATAATAAAAGCTATTTTTTTAAATGTTTTTTATTTATTTTTGAGAGACAGAGAGAAATAGCATGAGCAGGGGAAGGTCAGAGAGAGAGGGAGACACAGAATCGAAAGCAGGCTCCAGGCTCCAGGCTCTGAGCTAGCTGTCAGCACAGAGTCCGACGCGGGGCTTGAACCTACGAACCGTGAGATCATGACCTGAGCCGAAGTCGGACACTTAACTGACTGAGCCACCCAGGCGCCTCAAAGCTATTTTTGTAAATGTTTTTTATTTTGAAGAGAGAGTATGTGTGCAAGCAGGGGAAGGGCAGAGAGAGGGAGAGAGAGAATCCCAAGCAGGCTCCACACTCAGTGCAGAGCCCAACAGGAGGCTCAATCTCATTACTATGA
>PISW01016516.1:0-12932 GCA_004023785.1 Mungos mungo | reverse complement strand
CATATTATATAAACACTAGCTGATCTGAAGGGAGAAATAAACAATAACACAATACTAAGGGACTTCAATACCCCACTTTCAGCAATAGATAGATCATCTAGACAGGAAATCAGCAAGGATACATTGGATTTGAGCCATACTTGCAATCAAACAAACTTAGTAGACGTATATAGAACATTCCTTTTAAGAGCAGCAGAATACACATTCTTCTGAAGTGCACAAAGAATTTTCTCTGGGATTGGTCATGTAAGACGCTACAAAACAAGTCTTAGCATATTTAAGAGGACTTAAGTCACACCAAGAATCTTTTATGACAACAATGGTATGAAATGGGAATCAGTAAGAGGAAAGTAGACAATTTACACATGTGGAAACTGAACAACACACACCTAAGCAATCAAAAGGTCAGAGAAAAAATATTTTAAAATATTTTAAGACAAATGACAGTGGAAACACCACAAACCAAAATGTATGGGGTGCTAAACAACAGTAATTAGAAGGAAGTTTATAGTGATAAATGCATATATGAAGAAAAAGAAATATCTCAAATAACTTTACTTCTCAAGGAACTAGAAAAGGAAGAACAAACTCATCCCAGAATGACAGCAGTAAGGAAATAAGGAAATAACAAATAATCGGAAAGGAATCAAATTAAATGGAGACCAGGGGCACCCGGGTGGCTCAGTTGGTTAAGCGTCTGGCTTCAGCTCAGGTCATGATCTCACAGTTTGTGGGTTTGAGCCCTGCATCAGGCTCTGTGCTGATGGCTCAGAGCCTGGATCCTGCTTCGGATTCTGTGTCTCCCTCTCTCTCTGACCCTTCCCTGCTCATGCTGTCTTTCTCTGTCTCTCAAAAATAAATAAGAAACTTTAAAAAAAATTAAAAATAAATAAATAAATGGAGACCAGAAAAAATAAACAATAGAAAAGACCAACTAAATCATAAAACTCCTAGAAGAAAACATAGGGGGAAAGTCCCTTGACATTGTCTTGGCGACCATTGTTTGGACATGACATCAAAGGCACAAGCAACAAAAGCAAAAAGTCAACAAGTGGGACTACATCAATCTGAAAGCTGCTGCGCAGCAAAAGAATTTATCAGCAAAATGAAAAGGCAACCTATGGGATTTGAGAAAATACATATTGAACTATGTTAATATCAAAAATATATAAAGAAGTCATACAACTCTAACAAAAAAAAATCTGATTTTAAAATGAGCAGTGGAACTGAACAGATAGTTTTCCAAAAAAGACAGACAGGTGGCCAACAGCTACACGAAAAGATGTTCAGGGCTATTGGGTGGTTCAGTTGGTTAAGCATCTCACTCTTCATTTTCTTTAAAAAAATTTTTTTTAACATTTCTTTATTTTTGAGAGACAGAGTGTGAGTATGGAGGCACAGAAAGAGAGGGAGACACAGAATCCAAAGCAGGCTCCAGGCTCTGAGCTGTCAGCACAGATTTTGATGTTGGGCTCGAACCCACCAGCCACAAGATCATGTCCTGAACCAAAGTCGACCGAAGTCGACCGTTTAACCAACTGAGCCAACCAGGCGCCCCAAGCATCTGATTCTTGATTTTGGCTCAGGTCATAATTTCAGGGTTTGTGAGACTGAGCACCGTGTCAGGCTCTGCTTTGACAGTGCAGGGCCTGCTTGGGATTCTCTCTGTCTCTCTCTGCTCCTTCCCCACATGTACATGTGTATGTGCATGTGTTCTCTCTCAAAATAAATAAACATTTTTTAAAAAAGATGATCTGTATCATTTATCATCTGGGAAATGCAAATCAAAATCACAGTGTGATATCCCCTTACACCTGTTAGAATGGCTACCTTCAAAAAGATCAGATAACAAGTATTGGTGTGGAAGTGGAGAAAAGAGAAACTTTGTGCACCATTGGTAGAAAGGTAAATTGTTTCGGCATTCAGAAAAACAATATAGAGGCTCCTTAAATGTAGAACTACTGTAAGATCCTGCTTTTTCACTTCTGGAATATATTCAAGATTTCAAAACAGATATCTGCACCCTCATGCTCATTACAGCATTATTCACAACAGCCAAGAAACAATCTAAGTGTTTATCAAACCAATAAATGGATAACAAAAATGTGGTACATATATAAAATGGAAAATTACTTAGCCATGAAACAACAGAAAATCTTGCCATTGGGACAACATGCATAGACCTTGGGGGCATTACGGCAAGTAAGATATGATAGATATAGAAAGACAAATACTGTACAATATTACTATTTGTGGAATCTAAAGAGGCCAAACTCATAAAAACAGAGCATCAAATGGTAGAATACCAGCAGCTGTATGGTAGAGGAATTGGAAAAATGTTGGTCAAGGGGTAGACACTCACAGTTAGATTAGTAAGTTCTGGGGATCTAATGCACAGAATTGTGATCACAGTTAACAATACTGCATTATACACTTAAAAGTACCAAGAGACTAGATCTTAAATGTTCTCATAACATGCACACACGCGCACGCACACACACACACACACACACACACACACACAGAAAATTATATGCTGTGATGGAGGTTAGCTAAAACTATGGTAGTATTCATATTATAACATAAAAGTGTATCAAATCAACTCAGTGTACATCTTAAGCTTACACAATATTATATGTTAATTAGATATCAATAAAAATGTGAATAGCACATAAAACAGATTTCAAGAGTTTCAGGCAGAAGGGATGGAGAAACCGGTTAGGGAAAGAGGACTAAAGTTCTTCCTCCTTTCAGGATCCCTTTTTTCTTCAGTAGTTCTTCAATGAAATGTACTACTCCAAGCAATAACTATAAATATTAAAGTGACATAATTTCACAGTAGACAAAATATAGAGCAGAACTGAGGAACTAAATGTCATGGTAAAATTGCCCATCTGTCGACAAGTATATATTCTGAGTATCCACCGTGCTAAAGGTCCATCTTGAGTTGGTGCTGTGGTATTTTCTGCCATTAAGTAGTTTTCAATCCCTTTAGGGAAACTTGTGCATACACATATCATAGGCAATGAATAGTATCTTCTTGCTCCTCCACTACTCAATCTTTACAATCAAATTAATAGTATGCATCTCATAAGATTATAATAAGAATAGGATAAATGAAATGCATGTAAAGTGCAGAGAAAATGCCCTCCCCTGCACTCAGTTGGCATTATCTATTATTATCTGGCAGTAAATGTCTGATACAGTATACCTGAACAGTATAACTCACAGCATTTAGAGTGAATAAAAGAAGAAATATGTAGTTTAAGGAGAAATTATCAATTTGAAAAAATAGGCTTGTTACAAAAAGGTTTTCATAGAAAAATACTGAGCAAGCAATATTAATTTCTGGGACAAAAGCTGAGTGGGAATACAAACCTTAGTTACTAAAGTCAAAGAGGAATTGTTTTTGATAAAAGGTTACATTCTGTTCCACATGCTTCAGCTCTAACTTGAATCTAAAAGAAAATAAAGCTCAGATTTAGTCTTTTATTGACATTTACCTATCAGTTTTGATTGTTTACATTCTTTTAACCTAAATTTCCTGCACTCATTGAAGAGTGGGAATAGAGCATTCTAATTCATCTTAGTTTCCTGGAAAGCACATTAGTTACTTGAAAATACGATACAAATGAAGATACCTGCTATTAATCATGGGAAGTTTTCAGATCTTATCAGGAAAGAAACACAATACTTATCAAAAACTATTTTTCTGTTTCAGTCTTAATATCTTCAAATGCTGTGGTAATGTAGATGGTGATACACAGTTCTTATTTGAGTTGCATGACAATAAAAATATACCAATTAGATGATATAATTGGATCTAACTACATTTTCCCCAGAGTATGGGAAAGTTTTAACCCTCCTAACATGTTTACATTCCTAACATTAGTTTGTTGCAAATATCAGACCCTTCCATAGCTTGCCCCCCAAAAGAGCATAAATTGCCTTGCTGAGCGATTAGCTGGTCTTTGGGAGGATGTTTCTGGATCTCAAAATGTAGAGACACACTTAGATAAGTATAAAGCTCTTAAGAATCCATGGGTCATTTTGCTTTTTTTTCCCCCCTTGATATAGAACTAGAAACAGCCTGTGTGAATATTTTAAATAGATTCATCTCTCAATTTTATCAGAGGAATAAACGACTGGTAAGTCAAAACTTGAAGAAAATAATTACAGCATCCTGTTTGCTATCTAAATCTCACTAATATCTCCTCACTTTATCCTGAAAATAGTTACATAAATGAGAGGGCACTACTTGAGGCTGTAAGCATAGCAGCTATTAAAGAAGAAGAAAACTCAGATCAAGAACGGACGCCACGCCCCAAGCTTAGAGGTACATATACAAATGTCATTATAGTCCATCTTCTTCTTTCAAATTTTGGTAAGATATCAATTTCATATGCTTTAACAGGATATATCCAATTTTTCCATCAGTCAAGCTTTCCTCAAAGTGTCATATGGCTTTCCATTAAATTTTAGACCATTGCTGAATAATTTTCACAACAAAATTCTTAGGTAGCAATTGGACTCATTTAAATAAGAAAAAAAGGAGGCTCCAGATCTTTGAGATTCAAATCTAAGCACTCTAAAATAAAATTCACTCTTCTTTTGCCTCTTCAAAAACGTTTGCTCTGCCTTTCCTCCCTTTCCCAGAGCAGATAGAACTAGATTCCTCCATGTGGTGTTAAGACAGCATTGCAGAGGCGGTGTACTGCAGCCAAGCAATATGAGTATTATTAGTGGACCTATAATCTGCTGAAAAAATTAGTTCTCTGTCCCAAATGTGTGCAATTGCAATTATTTGACCATCTTCCATAGTTGCTATGACCACCATATTTTAAAAAATATTTAAAAGTGTAGAGATATAGGGGCACCTGGGTGGCTCAGTCAGCTGAGCATCCGACTTTGGCTCAGGTCATGATCTCACGGTTTGTGGGTTTGAGCCCTGCATCAGGCTCTGTGCTGACAGCTAGCTCAGAGCCTGGAGCCTGCTTCAGATTCTGTGTCTCCCTCTGTCTCTGACCCTCTCCTGCTCATGCTGTGTGTGTCTCTCTCTCTCAAAAATAAATCAAACATTTATAAAAATTTAAAAACTTGAGATATAATATCACCTGTATTTTAAAATAATTGTTGAATTCAAAGTAATTAAGACAAAAGTTACCATTTCTGGGCTGCCTGGGTGGATCAGTCAGTTAAGCATCTGACTTTAGCTCAGGTCATGATCTCACAGCTGAGTCTGAGCACCACTCTGGGCTCTCTGTATCAGTGCAGAGCCCACTTCCTGTCCTCGGTCCTCCTCTGTGCCCCTCCCTGGCTCATGTGTATTCTCTCTCTCTTTCTCAAAAATGAATAAACATTTAAAAATGCATATGATTCCTATATCTAACTCTGTATAAGTAAATGTACACCACCTCTTCAATTAACCCTTTCTGGAAGCTCCTTGGAGCAGGATCACTATAATCAGTACCGTTTCATCCCAATACCCCCAAGTACCAATAGTGAGCTTTTACTTGAGAATAAATTGTGTGGGAGCAAAAATCCACCACTGGCCCCTTATCTCTGTCTTGTTTTGATTACTACTAACTTGGATTAATCTTAGCTAACAATAATGTCCCAGGGAAAAAAAAATGTATCTATTTCATCTATTTCTACATTGTGCTAAGTACTTTAATTTATAGCAGAAATTCAGCCTGTGGATCATATCTGTGGTTGTCATATTCCCAATCTGTCTGTCATTCTACTTGGATTTCAAGTTTACTTAAATTAGCTTCTCTCTAATTAGCACTAAAAACAATAGATTAACATAGAACTCATTCCCTGAGATAGTACAGTGTTTCCGAGAGTCTGAGCTTTATAGCCAGACAATGCTTGCTTCCTACACATAGTTATTTAGATACTGAACACTAATTAAGTCAGGTACCTTCTCCCAGCATTGCTTTCCTTGTTTCTAAAATGAAAAGGCAATAGCTTAGGACAATTCTTTTGAAGCTTCAAAATTGCAAAATCATAAAAGAAAAAATTTAATTGTTTAACAAAAACTGATATATTTTTATAAAGAACTATCCTTTCATTTTGAGAAAAATAGATGTTTTAATGACTTTATTTGCTCACCACCATACTGTCACCACCAGCCTTAGTTATATCGCCTAGCAGACACAAGGCTACTGCTATTTTTGTGTCGAATCAATTCATGAATAAACATTTGGATATTATATTCAGCTTGCAAAATTCTTTCACTATATCATATCATTGGAGTCTCTCATTAAATGTATGAAAAAGCTATTGGTAACTTCACAGATGAAGAAACATAGAATCTGAAAAAAGTGTAGCACTCAGCTACCTAGCATGTGAATTGGGTGTCCTAACAATGTACTTTTGAGTCTCATTCTCTTTTAATTGCCACTAATTATGACCCAAGGAAGAATTAAATGTGTTTTAAGTTTCTACTCTATCCATAAACTTAGCACATGTGATCAGTTAAACTCAGTGCTACCCCAATATATGTTGAGCACACAGTTGCTGAGAGCAGCTAGAAAATTAGCATACTGTTAGCAAGCTCATAAGAGATGCAGCTTTCTTTCAGCTCATGTACATTTGACAACCATTGCTTACAGTGTCCAATATATCTTGGGGCAACTAAGGGTAAAGTGAAGACAAAAGGAACGTGTCCTTTGTTACTAAGTGAGTAATACCATAATAAACACTTCTCTTGGAACAGAAATTTTCTCAGGGTGGGGAGGAAAAGCTCTTTTTAAAAAAAAGGCATGAATAGCAGAAGGGATGGGTTCCTATGATCCCCAGGGAATCAATCTTTTAACTTATTAACTGGGATGTTTTTCCTTTCCTCTGTGTATCTATTGAAGTGTCCTTCATACTCAGACAAGAAAAAATAAACAACCTGGAAAACCTGGGTAGTTATTATTTTGGTTAGTTTAATAACTAAAACAATCAGTTAAGATGTAGCTGTAAAGACCCAAAAGAGCATTGGCCTCACCTCAAAGCGAAGCTAGACACACTTTAATTTTCACAGACTATCATAGGACCAAGCTAAGAACCTGGAGAAGATTGTGTTTTTGCCGGAGGAAGTAAAACTTTATGATACCAATTTGACCTAAAATTAACTATTATGTTTCTAATTCCAAAAGAAGATTAATTTTGAGTCAGGTTCTCTACAAGCTGGAGGAGAGGAGTTTGAAAACCAATGATTATAGGACAACCAACCACACAGGTCACAGTTCAAAATTAGTGAGAAAGTACATGATCCTGAAGAATGCCTCTAATTAAGCTCTTTTTTTTCTTTTCTATTTTCATCCTTAAATATCCCCTGGACAAAATTCCAAAGGTTCCCAATTGCCTGGAGAACAAGTTTTAATTCCTTAATGCTACATTTAATATACTACACAAAATGGCAAATCTTCCTTCTTTTTAAAACTCTTTTTCTGACTACTTTGCCATGATACATTGTTATCTTGCCTAGAAGCCCCACTGACACATTTTGCTTCATTCTATTATCAAAGACTATATCCCTTCAGCTCAACAAGGCCAAGTTCATTTGACAAGACATAAAGTCTTATCCTAGCTCTTTCTCAGATGACCTCTGCTCCTTTGAAGTCTGTACTTTCTTTTGTAGTTTGAATGAAACATGTATGTATAATGACTGAGGCTTCCCCCAAGGAAGCTGCTGGTTTCCTACCAATAGACCTCACTACACTGCACTACTGTGGTGGTGCTGTATGGTGTGGTGTGATGTGGTGTGGTTTTATCAAGGTCCACCTTCTGTTCTCTGGTCCCATACATTCAAAACTGATTGGTTAAAACAAGAAGAGTCTGGCTCTCATTCACAGGGGTTGATTCACACTCATTCACAGATACTATTTTAAAGCAGAGTACTATACTTTAGAATGAGAAACAGAATGGTGGGGCACATGGATGGCTCAGTCAGTTGAGTGTCCTACTCTCGATTTCAGCTCAGGTTGTGATCCCAGAGTCATGGAATGGAGCCTTGCAGGGGGTTGGAGGTCCTCAATATGGAGCCTGCTTAAGATTCTCTCACTCCCTCTGCTTCTTTCCTAGCTTGGGTGTGCATGGACTCTTTCTCAGATAATAGTCATAATAAAGAAATAGAATAGCCAATTCTATTGGAAAGCAGCCAACTAATTCCTCTGCTCAGTCCATTTATTCCTTCTACACAAGTGACCTGGATGTCCAGTTTCTCAATCTCATTAGAAGGGGAACACTGAGAGGTGCCTGAGTGACTCAGTCTGGTAAGTGTCAGACTCTTGATTTCCACTCAGGTCATGATCTCATGGTTCGTGAATTCGAGCCCCCATCAGGCTCCACACTGACTAAATAAACAAACAAACTTAACAAAAAGGAAGGGGAACACTGAATCAAATTAAGGAAGTTATTTATATGAATAGCATATTTAGTGGAATCTGGCTAATAAAAACTCCAGATTCTTTTATCTTTACATTAAGGATAATTTTTCCAATGAGACCACCAGAGTTGGAACCATTTTATGCCTGACTTTTCTTTACCTAGATTTAAAACTTTATTTTGTAAAATGTCTGATCTAACTAAACTTTAACCCACTTTTTTCTTTTAAGGGCCTTAATTTTTTCCTCCAATCCATTGTGTTTTGATTTTATGGAGTCAGAAGTCAATTTTTCTTATTTTACATTTATGTTAGTCCCCTCTACTAAAACTACATTAAGATTTTTTGTCTTTTTTTGAGACAGAGAGAGAGAAAAGCATGGGAGAGGGGCAGAGAGAGAGAGAGAGAGACAGAGAGAATCTTAAGCAGGCTCCACACCCAGCACAGTGCCCAACGTGGGGCTTGATCTCACGACCATGAGATCATAACCTGAGCCAAAATCAAGAGTCAGATGCATAACCGATTGAGCTACTCAGGTGCACCTAAAACTATATTTTGTATCAGAGTTCATTAGCATATGCCCTATATTGCTTTCTATTATTTTTATGTGTGTTTTTTTTGTTTCCTTTTAAACTTAGAATTTAATTACTCATACTCCTCTGTATTTTATTTTATATTCCTACGTACATTATTTTCCTCAGTCTTTAAAAAGTGCCCTATATTCTCCCATAATCACTCATTATACAAGCACTTATGTGTTTGATTTGTCCCTAAAAAGGCATGTACCTGCTGAGAGATGTATTTTAAATTTCTATCTAAATTTTATTACGCTATAAATCACAACATTGCTTACTTTTTAAACACTTCTTAGGAATCTATTTATGCTGCTGTATGGACATCTAGTTCATTTGCTTCTCACTTCTGCAAGGTGTTCCCTATTGCATCCTTACATGTGGTAGAACCATTACTCTGATGATGAGCAGCCAGTTTGTCTCCAACCTCCTTTTGTCAAAAACAAGGTAATGATGAGCATCCTCATATTTATGTGCTTATTGTCCTGGGCAAGAACTTATCTGGGTCATATTTCCAGGGTTAGAATCACTGAATCCTACCCAATTTTAATAGAACCAGAGAGTTTTCAGTAGACCAGTGTACACTCCCGACAGAATTCTACCTCCGCACATACTTGCCAACTTTTAGTATCATCTACTTTTGTAATGAACATGAATGATATCGCATGGCTGTTTTAATGAGTGTTTTTCAGATTTTTGAAGTATGAGATCTCTCCATATATTTGCCGGAATTTAGGAAATCCCTTCCATAAATGAGTAATTCATATCATTTGGTTTAAAGCTTTATCTTTTGTGTTGGCAAAAGACTTTTTGGTGGGTTTTTTGTGATTTCTATTTTTCCCCTTTTGTATATTCTATCAAGAGGATTACTTGTCAGTTTTAGATAGTGAAACTATCTTCTACAGTCTGTTAACTTTATTTCTGAAGTCCTTCATTGGATTAAACCCACCAAGGTTTTGCTTCATAGTTTATGCTATTTGGATTTTGTTCTTTTTAAAAAAAAATTTTTTTTTACCATCTATTTATTTATGAGGGACAGAGAGAGACAGATCAGAGCAGGGGAGGGCAGGGGGAGAGGGACACACAGAATCGGAAGTAGGCTCTGTGCTGACAGCCAGCTCAGAGCCCTATGCGAGGCTCAGACCACGAACTGTGAGATCATGACCTGAGCGAAGTCGGATGCTCAACTGACTGAGCCACCCAGGCACTCCTAGATTTTGTTCTAAAAGTGTTTTTCCCCCACTATTGGTTCACAAAGATTTTCTATATTGCCTTTTATTAATTTTGTAATTTCTTTTTTTCACAAACTCATCAGGTTTCCACTTTTATGTATGGTAATTTCAGAATTTAATTTCATTTTTTATCTATATCTAAAGATACTTTCCTAAAACGATCTACTAAGCCATCACTTCTTGACCACTTTTGGGTTTACAGTTATATGATTTATCAAATTCCCATATACTAATGTCTATATCTGAGATTCTTTTCCAATTGACTATTTAAATGTCCTCGAGCCATCATCATAATATTTCTATTACTGTAGCTTTGCAGTATGTTTCAAATATGGATGCTCACGTTATTTTTTCTTTATAAAATTAACTGTAAAAGTTGTGTGCTTTTATTCTTCCACATAAATTTTTGGATGAATACTCCTATTCCTCAAAAAATTTCAGCTACACTTTTGCATATATTTAATTGAGTGTATAGACTAATTTGGGAGAAAGTAGCAGCCTTATATTTTTATTCCATATATTAACATGCTATATTTTTAATTACTTATATCTGTTATGCTCTTTATTATAATTTTTAGATGCTTTCTGTAAAAGTCCTATGCATGCTTTATTAGGTTAAAACCCAGATGCTTTATATTTTTTGTTTAATTTTATTTATTTTTATTATATTTGCTAATCATTCATTATTACCAAAGAGAGGACTACTGATTTTCTTATTGATCTTACTTCCAGAAGACTAACTATTCTCATAGTTCTTATACATATTTTAGTATCTTTTATTCCCACTTCTTTTTTTTTTTAAGTTTATTTTGAGAGAGAGAGTGGGAGAGGGTCAGAGACAGAGTGTGAGAGTGAATCTCAAGCAGGCTCCTCACTGTCAGTGCAGAGATGGACATGGGACTCAAACTCATGAACTGTGAGATCATGAGCTGAGCTGAAATCCAGGATGGGATGCTTAACTGACCGAGCCACCCAGGCATCCCTTTTTGTTGCTACTTCTGTCATTTTCTGGTCTTACGATTTTGACCAGGCCTATCAAGTAAGAGTGGGCATCTTTATCTTATTACAGATCGTGAAAATGTATTATAAGCTGTCTTGTTAGTGAACAAGAATTTTTATATGTTTTTGGCAAATAGTTTTCTTTCAAGATTAAGAAGTTATCTTATGTTTATGGAACTTCAAATAGTTAATTTGAAAAAATTATGAATTGACCTCCACCAAATTTATTTCCTGCACCTCTTGAAATAATGAATTTTAAATTTCTTTCATCTATTTATATTATGATTTACTTGTGATGTTTACCAAATGTTTAAGGAAGGATAATCTATATATCATACAATAACAATCCCTGCTTCCTTGGATTGTTAGGAATAAAAGCATTTAGATATATATCTGACATTGAGTAATCAATACATAAATCCTATCATCTCTAATAAAACTATTAAAATGAAGATTATTAATATTATTTCTAACTCATTACATAGGTAATTTTCAAACTATGCCCTTTGGAATCCGCTTAAACCAAACTGAGGGAGCAAGCGTACATAAGGAGCTAAACAAATAGTACTCTGTCTTCCCTGGCAAACCAGTGTAACTGCAACCAGAGAAAATCTCTTGTTTGCGTTACATATTATGCTTCTGTATAAATTTGATTTATTAAAAATAATGGCTACATGTCACTGGTTGAGTTAAATGTGTACACTTTGAATGAAAGCACTATTATTACAGTTGATCCCTACGTGATAGTCCTTGCATGAGGTGAAAATAAACAAATTAAGAGAAGCTTACAATCTACATTATATTTATTCATGATAAAATTGGTTTGTAAGCACTTTTACCTTATTACTTTCTTTCAAAAAATTTTTTAATATTCATTTTATTTTTAGGGGGAGGGAGTGGGGAAGGTCAAAGAGAGTGAGACAGAGGATCTGAAGCAGGCTATGTGCTGACAGCAGAAAGCTGGGTGTGAGGCACAAACTCATGAAATACGAGATCATGACCTGAGCCAAATAGGCCTATTTGGTCTAGTGGATATGCTTCGAATACATATACATTCCTATCAGGTATTGTAAGTGATTGAGATCAACTGAGAATAACATGTTAACTGGCAACTAATATTCACCTCCACTGACAAGCAGATAAGAAAGAGAAGGATAATCTTGTGTAATGGAGATCATGCTTCCAATCCAATAGGTAAGTTGTAAGTGAGCTCCATTAGAGGAATAGGTCTAATGTTTTTAAATATTATAAGTTATTTGAAGACAAGCTGAAAATATAGATTTTTATACCATATCTCCTGCTTGTAAAATATTGATCTTTAAATCAAAATTGAAAAGATGGTGCAGAAAAGACTGTCAAAGAAACTACCTCTGTATTGCACCTAGACTATAGACACTGCATCGATGTGCAGTTAATATGTTATGAGACAGAACTACTACTAATGGCCATAAACTGGTTTGGGATCCAAATGTCCTACCATCAAATGTATTCTCTCTTAAACCTGAGAGAATATCAGGTTCAGATTCCTGCTCTTGTGGCCTGAGTTTAAAGTGAGAGAGCTGCCCCCAGAATTATACTGTTACATCCAAATATAGAACTGCAGTGACACAGAATACGATACTTAAAGATCCTGTATTAACAAATCTCTGTTCTATCATCCCTAGAGTGCTCTTGGAGAAGGGACATATGTAACATGGAAAGGACCAATGATTCCATGTTGACAGAATTTGTCCTTGTTGGGCTTTCTGCCCA
>PISW01016515.1:0-12941 GCA_004023785.1 Mungos mungo | reverse complement strand
TTTTTTTTTTTTTGTACATGAAGCATCTGTATATTTACTTAAATGAATTCTTTAAAATTAGAAGTAATTGAAATGTTTTTGGTAGAGACTTGAATAGCATTAAATTCCTCCATGGTAGGTACTGAAAAAAATAAACATTTAATGTTCTTTTTAATTTATCAAGTTTGAATTTCACATCAAACCATATATGATAACCTGGTCCTTCAGTGTTTATTTACTAACAGACATAATCTGATAATAAACACAGCATCGTGGTTATCTAAATTGTTTTGATGACTTATATGGTATAACATGAGAGGATCTTGGCCCAATTAGCACTCTCCCATGTTTTATTTTATTTTTTATTTATTTATTTTTTAAAAAAATATTTATTATCAAATTGGTTTCCATACAATACCCAGTGCTCTTCCCCACAAGTGCCCTCCTCCATCACCACCACCTCTTTTCCCCCCTCTCCCTTCCCCTTCAACCCTCAGTTCATTTTCAGCATTCAATAGTCTCTCAAGTTTTGCATCCCTCTCTCTCCCCAACTCTCTTTCCCTCCTCCCCTTCCCCTGGTCCTCCATTAGGTTTCTCCTGGTCTCCTGTTAGACCTATGAGTGCAAACATATGGTTTCTGTCCTTCTCTGCCTGACTTATTTCACTTAGCATGACACCCTTGAGGTCCATCCACTTTCCTACAAATGGCCATATTTCATTCTTTCTCATCGCCATGTAGTACTCCATCAGTCTTAGTAGTTTGTATGCTTCCACTATAATTTTCATTATTTTCTTCCATCTACTAATTTTTAAATCGGTTTATTCTTTTCCTGGTTTCTTAATGCATTGAGTTAGGTTTGGGTTTTTTTTTTTTTTCATTTTGGATCTTACTTTTTACTGTAGGTGACTATTGCTAAGAACTTAGCTCTTAGAACTGACTTTTCTGCATCCCATAAGTTTTGATATGTTGTGTTTCCATTTTCATTTGTCTCAATATACTTTTTTTTTGACATTTAATTATTTTTTCCATTTATTGTTCAGGAAAATATTTTTATTTTTCATGTATTGTAAATTTCCAGTTTTCCTCTTGTTATTAATTTTTAGTGTGATACCATTGTGGTCAGAGAAGATACTCGATTTGATTTCCATCTTCTTGAATCTGCTAATATTTGTATTGTGACCTATTATCTATCCTAGGAAATGTGCACTTGAGAAGAAAGTTTATATTGTTTTCGTTGAATAAAATGTTGTGTACATGTCCGTTACATCCATCTGGTATATTATGTTGCTCAAATCCACACTTTTCCTCTTAATTCTATGTCTCAATATTTCCCTCACTTGGGGAAGTTGGGTGTTAAAGTCACAACTATTATTGTACAATGTTTATTTATGTTTTTGGCCCTTATGGCTTTCCCTTTATATATTTGGGCACTCTATGTTGATTCATGAACACATAAATTTTCAGATTTTCTTGACAGGTTGACCTTTTTTCATTATATAATGGTTTTCTTTGTTACTTTTTATCATTTTTATCTTAAAATAAGTTTTGCTTAATATAATTACAGCTAACTGATTTATTGTTATTTTTACTACCATATAAACTTTTTTTAATGTTTTCATCTATAAGTGTCTTCAAGGCTAACATGAGTCTCTTGTAGGCGGTATATCATTACTTTCTTTTAATCCATTCAGGTAGTCTATGTCTTCTGATAAAAATAAATTATTCCATTAAGTTTTAAAGTACTTATTGTTGGTAAACATTTGCTATTACATTTTGATTATTGTTTTCTAGCTGTTTTAATAGATTAGTTGTTTCTATTTCTTATCATTCTGTCTTTTTGTATGTTGTAATGCCTTTTAGGAAAGGTTTGATGTCTTTATTATGTTTGCTTTATGTGAGGGTGAGTGTGTGTGTGTGTGTGTGTGTGTGTGTGTGATTATTACAATTTTTCCCCTTGAGGCTATCATGAGGCTTAAATAAAACATCTTACAGTTAAGAGTGCTTGGGTGGCTTGGTTGGGTAAACAACAGACAGCTCAGATCAAGATCTCAAGGCTCCTGGGTTAGAGACTCACATCAGGGTCTGTGCTGACAGCTCAGAACCTGGAGCCTGCTTCAGATTATGGGTTTCACTCTCTTTCTCTCTTCTCCTTCCCTGCTCGCTCTCTCTCTCTCTCTCTCTCTCTCTGTCTCTCACTCTCTCTCAAAATATATTAAACATTAAAATGTTTTAAAAATCTGAGGAGACAAGATTGTGGAACAGCATGGAAGTCTTTTTCCATCTTCTGTACATGAGATACATCCATATCAACACTAACCCATCCTGCACACATAAAAAACCAATTTGAGGATAAGCACAACTTCTGTACAACTTGAACCAAAGAAGTCACCAGGTACATAAAGCAGAGAGGTGAATTGGGGGGAGAGACAACGCCAGGGGGGCAGGGAGCTGTTTTTGCTTGTGGACATAAAATTGAGATCAGAGGAGAGTATGGGAAAAGCTTCTTCCACAAAAGCAGCTGGAGAGAAACTAGAAAAGTGGAAACAGCTGAAGGGACTGAATTAAAAAGGGAGAAAGGAGAAAAGAGAGGGCATGAACTCCATTAAGGCTCTTTAATCAGGGGGAGCACAGAGTCTGAAACTCTGCAGCTCAGTACCTGGCAGTGCTCTGGTGGGAAGGGTGAATTGCCCAGGAGCAGAGTGGGGTCCCGGAGGTCCTTGGACATTTTTCTGGTGCAGGCTGGCACCCAGCCCCAGTCTCTGGGCATCGGCAGCAGTGCAGTCTCCCAACGTTCCTCTGGGCTGGCCAGCACCTGGCCATTTCTCAGTGAGACCCTCTGCCAGAAGGTCTGAGTGGGTGAAAGCTGCAGTCCCCCAGAAGTGAGGGATTGGGAAACACAGCCGCATCTGAGATAAAATTCAGAAGCAGGCGCCTCCTGTAACCTGACAGCTTGGTCACGGGCAGTGTAAAGCCAGAGACAAAGTACCGGTGCGCTACTGGTCAGAGAGAGAGCACAGAGTTCCGATACTAGAGACTGGGGAGGTGGGAGGCGCTATTATCACCCCGCCCACACATGTGCATACACACCTACAGGCACCACAACAATCCACCCCAGTAAGCAAAGCAGTGCCATCTAGTGGAGAACGGAGTCATTGCACCAAGTCTCACCCAACAGGGCCAACCTCACTCTTCAAGAACACAACAAATCTTTCTGCCTGCTTAGTACACGAACTATAAAGGGCTCCATAGTTTGACTTCTGGGGGGAAATGTTGTAATAACAATCATATTTCAGTCTGTTCTCTGGCCCATCTATTATTTTTTATTTTCCTTTCTTGTCATTTCTTTTTTTTTACTTGAATACAGAAAGTGAAAAAAAAGATTTTTATTTCCAATTTTAATTAAAAATGTTTCTTATTCTTTTTCTACTAAATTTTTTACCGTCTTGTAAATTTTTCAAATTCCAGTTACTTCAATCATTTCAATGTATTCTATTTCCTTTAATTCATCTTCTCAAAATTTCAAAACTTTTCCCTTTACTAATCTCTTGGTTTTCTCCCCGCCCCCCTTTTTTCCCTCTACCCAGTCAAGCTCCTTTCAACCACCAGACAAAAACACACGTAGGATCTAACATAATTTATCTGGTGTGTGTGTGTGTGTGTGTGTGTGTTGTTCTAATTGTTTTTTTAATTTTAGGGTTTTTTTAACCTTATTAATTCCTTTTCTTCCCTCAAAATGAGGAAATGAATGGATTCACCACAAAATAGAGACCAGGAAGAAATGACAGCCAGAAACTTAATCAACACAGATACAAGCAAGATATCTGAACCAGAATTTAGAAACACGATAATAAGAATACTAGCTGGGGTCAAAAGTAGATTAGAATTCCTCTCTATGGAGATAAAAGAAGTAAAAGCTAGTCAGAGTGAAATACAAATGCTATTACTGAGCTGCAATTTCAAATGGATGCCATGACAGCAAGGATTTATGAGGCAGAGCAGCAAATCTGTGATACAGAGGACAAAATTATGGAGAATAGTGAAGCAGAAAAAAAGAGGGAGACTAAAGGAATGCTCATGATTTAAGAATAAGAGAAATTAGTGACTCATTAAAAAAGAACAACATCAGAATCATGGGAGTCCCAGAAGACGAAGAGAGAGGAAAAGGGGTAGAAGGGTTATGTGAGCAAATCACAGGAAAAAAAACTTTCCTAACCTGGGGAAAGACACAGTTATCAAAATCCAGGAGTTGCAGATGACTCCCACAATATTCAACAAAAAGCGACCATCAACAAGGCATATCATAGCGAAATTCACAAAGTACTCAGGCAAGGAAAGAATCATGAAAGCAGCAAGGGAAAAAGGTCCTTATCCTACAAGGAAAGACAGATCAGGTTTGCAGCAGACCTAGCCACAGAAAGTTAGCAGGCCAGAAAGTAGTGGCAGGATATGTTCAGTGTGCTGAAACAGAAATATACAGCCAAGAATTCATTATCCAGCAATGCTGTCATTCAAAATAGGAGAGATTAAAAGTTTCCCAAACATACAAAAATTAAAGTAGCTCATAGTCACTAGAAAAGCCCTGCAGAAATTTTAAGGGGAATTCTGAGGGGAGAAAAGATGAGGTGGGAAAAAAAAGCAAAAGGCACAAAGACTAGAAAGCACCAGAAGAAAAACGAGGGAAATTCTAACTCTACAAGAAATATAATGGCAATAAACTCATATCTTTCAGTATAAATGTAAATGGAATAAATGCTCCAATCAAAAGACATAGGGTAACAGAATGGAAAAGAAAATAAGAGGGGCATCTGGGTGGCTCAGTCAGGTAAGCGACCAGATTATTTCTTCCTCTCTCTCTGTCCTGCTCCACGCATGCTCTGTTTCTCTCTGTCTCAATAATAAACAAACGTAAAAAATTAAAATATATAAAAGAAAAGAAGTTCTATCTATATGCTCTTTACAAGAGACCCACTCTAGACACAAAGACACCTTCAGATTGAAAGTAAGGGGATGGAGAAGCATCTATCACGCTAATGGTTGACAAAAGACAGCTGGAGTAACCACGTTTATATCAGACAACCTAGACATTAAAATAAAAACTGTAAAAGAGATGAAGAAGGGCATTATATCATAATTAAGGGGTCTACCCACCAAGAAGACCTAAAAATTGTAAACATTTATGAGCCAAATGTGGAAGCACGCAAATATACAAACAAATTAATCAAAACATTAAGCAAGGCATTGATAATAATACCATAATAGTAGGGGACTTAAACACCCCACTTATAGCAATGGACAGATCATCCAAACAGAAAATTATCACAGAAACAATGGCTTTGAATGACACACTGGGCCAGACGGACTTAACATATATATTCAGAACATTTCATCCTGAAGCAGAGGAATACACATTCTTCTCCAGTGCACACAGAACGTTCTCCAGAATGGATCACATACTGGGACACAAATCAGCCCTCAACAAGTACAAGAAAGTCAAGATCATGCGGTGCATAATTTCAAACCACAACGCTAGGAAACTCGAAATCAACTGCAAGAAAAAATTAGGAAAGATAACAAATACTTGGAGACTAAAGAACGTACTACTAAAGAATGAATGGGCTAAACAACAAGTTAAAGAGGAAATTAAAAAGTACATGGATGCCAATGAAAATGATAACACTACAGCCCAGAACGTCTGGGACACAGCAAAGGCGGGCATAAGAGGGAAGTATAAAGCAATCCAGGCCTTCCTAAAGAAGGAAGAAAAGTCTCAGATACACACCTAACCTTATACCTCAAAGATCTGGAAAAAGAGAAGCAAATAAAACGCAAAACAGCAGAAGACAGGAAATAATAAAGATTAGAGCAGAAATCAATACTACTGAAACAAAACAAACCAGTCGAACAGATCAATGAAACCAGAAGCTAGTTCTTTGAAAGAATTAACAAAATTTATAAACCACTAGCCAGTTTGGTCAAAAAGAAAAGGGAAATGGCCCAAATAAATAAAATCAAGAATGAAAGAAGAGAGATCACAACCAACACACAGAAATAAAAACAATAATAAGAGAATATTATGAGCAATTATGTTCTAATAAAATGGGCAATCTGGAAGAAATGGACAAAGTCCTAGAAACATATAAACTACCAAAACCGAAACAGGAAGAAATATAAAATTTGAACTGACCCATTACCAATAAAGAAATCGAATTAGTAGTCAAAAATCTCCCCCCCCCAAAAAAAAAAACAAAAAAACAAACAAACAAACAAAAAAAACAGAGTCCAGGGCCAGATGGCTTTCTATCAAACATTTAAGGAGGAGTTAGCACCTATCCTCTTGAAGCTGTTCCAAAAAATAGGAATGAAAGGAAAACTTCCAAACTCTTTCTAGGAAGCCAGCATTACCTTGATTACAAAACCAGACAAAGACGCCCCTCGCCCTTCAAAAGGAGAACTACAGACCAATTTCCCTGATGAACATGGATGCAAAAGTCCTCAATAAGATATTAGCCAACCGGATCCAACAATACATTTTTAAAAAATTATTCACCACGACCAAGTGGGGTTTATACCTGGGATGCAGGGCAGGTTCAATATCTGCAAAACAATCAGTGTGATTCATCAAAACAATAAAGGGAAGGATGAGAACCACATGATCCTCTCAATAGAGCCAGAGAAAGCATTTGACAAAATACAGCATCTTTTCTTGATCAAAACCCTTAAGAAAGTAGGGATAGAAGGATCATACCTCAAGATCATAAAAGCCATATATGAAAGACCCAATACTAATATCATGCTCAATGGTGAAAACCTGAGAGCTTTCCCCCTGGGGTCAGGAACAAGACAGGGATGTCCACCCTTGCCAGTGTTATTCAACATAGTATTGGAAGTCTTAGCCTCCACAGTCAGACAACACAAAGAAATAAAAGGCATTCACTTTGGCCAGGAGGAGGCCAAATTTTCACTCTTTGCAGATGACATGATACTCTATATGGAAATCCCGAAAGACTCCACCAAAAAACTGCGAGAATTGATCCATGAATTCAGCAAAGTGGCAGGATATAAAATCAATGCACAGAAATTGGTTGCATTTCTATACACCAACAATGAAGCAACAGAAAGAGAAATCAAGGAATTGATCCCATTTACAGTTGCACCAAAAAACCATAAAATACCTAGGAATAAAAACATAACGAAAGAGGTGAAAAATCTATACACTGAAAACTATAGAAAGCTTATGAAAGAAATTGAAGAAGCCCCCCCCTCCCCAAAAAAGGAAAAATACCCCATGCTCCTGAATAGGAAGAACAAATATTGTTAAAATGTCAATACTCCCCAAAGCAATGTACATATTCAAAGCAATCCCTATCAGAATAACACCAACATTCTTCACAGAGCTAGAACAAATAATCCTATAATTTCTATGGAACCAGAAAAGGCCCCCGAATAGCCAAAGCAATCTTGGAAAAGAAAACCAAAGCACGAGGCCACACAAACCCGGACTTCAAGCTGTATTACAAAGCTGTAATCATCAAGACGGTATAGAACTGGCACAAGAACAGGTACTCAGATCAATGGAACAGAATAGAGAACCCAGAAATGGACCCACAAACGTTGGCCAACTCATCTTTGACAAAGCAGGGAAGAAGATTCAATGGAATAAAGACGGTCTCTTCAGTAAGTGGTGCAGGGAAAACTGGACCGTGACATGCAGAAAAATGAACGTGGACCACTTTCTTATCCCATCCTCAAAAATAAACTCAAAATGGATGAGAGACCTCAATGTAAGGCAGGAATGCCATCAAAATCCTCGAGGAGAAAGCAGGCAAGAACCACTTTGACTTTGGCTGCAGCAACATCTTAGCACGTCTCTGGTGGCCAGGGAAATAACAGCAAAAATGTACTCTTGGGACCTCATGAGTAAGCTTCTGCACAAAGAAGGAAACAATCATCAAAACCAAAAAGTAACCGATGGCATGGGAGTAGGTATTTGCGAACAGATTATCCCATACAAGTTTTAGTATCCAAAATCTATGAAGAACTTATCAAACTCAACATCCAAAAAACAAATAATCCAGTTAACAAGTGGGCTAAATACATGAACAGACACTTCTCCAAAGAAGACATCTGGATGGCCAACGGACATATGAAATGATGCTCAATGTCACTCATCATCAGGGAAACACAAATCAAAATCACAATGAGTTACCACCTCACACATGTCAGAATGGCTAACATTAACAACTCAGGCAACAACCGATGTTGATGTGGATGTGGAGAAAGATGATCTCTTTTGCACTACTGGTAGAAATGCAAACTGGTGAAGCTACTCTTGAAAACAGTATGGAGGCTCCTCAAAAAATTAAAAATAGAACTAGCCTACGACACAGCAAGTGCACTACTGGTATTTATCCTAGGAATACAAGTATGTTGTTTCAATGGGACAAATGCACCCCAATGTTTATAGAAGCACTATCACCAATATCCAAACTATGGAAAGAGCCAAAATGTCCATCGATGGAAGAATGGATAAAGAAGACATGGTACATACATATACAATGGAGTATTATTCAGCACTCAAAAAGAATGAAATCTTACCATTTGCAAATAAGTGGATAGAACTAGAGGAAATTATGCTAAGCTAAATTAGTCTGTCTGAGAAAGACAAATATCATATGACTTCACTCATATGAGGACTTTAAGATTCAAAACAGATGAATATAAGGAAAAGGAAGCAAAAATAATATAAAAACAGGGAGGAGGATAAAACCATAAGAGACTCTTAAATATGGAGACCAATCAGATGGTTACTGGAGGGGTTGTGGGAGGGGGGATGGGCTAACTCGGTAAGGGGCATTAAGGAATCTACCCCTGAAATTATTGTTGCACTGTATGCTAACTAACTTGGATGTAAATTTTAAAATATAAATTTAAAAAATATTTTAAAAATCTTAAAACTATACCACCTATTTTAAACTAATGACTTAATTTCAATAATTCTTAAAATTTATACTTTTACTTCTCTTCCCATTCACAATTTACACATTTTTCATATCCTGTAACTAGTTACCTGGTTATTTTATTTATGGATATTTTGTTATGATTTTATTACCTTTTAAACCAGACTTGTAGGAAAATTATGCATCACCATCACCATATTACAGAACATATCTTTGATTATGTATTTACCATGACCATTGAGTGTTTATACTACCTTCTTATGTTTTTGTGAATTCAATGAACATTTTTTTTTACTTTCATTCAAAGGACTCACTTTAGCGTTTCTTGTAAGATATATCTAGTGGTGATCAATCCCCTCACATCATTGTTGTTTAAAAAAGTTTTAGCCTCCTTCATTTCTTTTTTTTAAAATAATAGTTTATTGTCAGATTGGTTTCCATATAACACCCAGTGCTCCTCTCCACAAGTGTCCCCCTCCATGACCATCACCCCCTTCCTCCCGCCCCCTCCCCCTTCAGCCCTCAGTTCGTTTTCAGTATTCAATAGTCTCTCATGATTTGCATCCCTCTCTCTCCCCAACTCTCTTTCCCCCTTCCCCTCCCTATGGTCCTCTGTTAGGTTTCTCCTGTTAGACCTATGAGTGCAAACATATGGTATCTGGCCTTCTCTGCCTGACTTATTTCACTTAGCATGACACCCTCGAGGTCCATCCACTTTGAAGGAGGGCTTTGCCTGGTACAGAATTCTTTGTTGACAGATTTTTTTCCTTCCAGTATTTTGAAAATATTACTCCATTCTTGCTTGGCCTGAAATATTGTTGTTGAAAAATCTGTCAATAGTCTTACGGGAGTTCACTTTAATGTAATTTATCTTTTTCCCTGCTGCTTTTAACATTCTTTCATCTTTGACTTTTGACAATTTAATTATAATGTAACTCAACATAGTCCTATTTGTTTAACCTATTTGGGGTTCTTTGGGCCTCGTGGATCTGTATTTCAATTTCTTTTCTCAGATTTGGGAAGTTTTCAGCTATTATTTCCTTAAATATAACTTATCTTTGTCTCCTTTTTTCCTCTGGGAAGTTCCATAATGTGAATATTGTTTCTTTTCATGATCTTCCATAATTTCCGTAAAATTTCTTCACTCTTTTTCATTATTTTTAAAAATCTTTTTGTTTAAGTAGTTAACATTAAAGTAGACAGTGTAATATTAGTTTCAGGTGTACAATTTAGTGATTTAACACTTCCATACAGCACCCTGTGTTCATCACAATAAGTGCGCTCTTTAATTCCAATCAACCATAATCCATCCACCCAACTCATCCCCTCTAATAACCATCAATTTATTCTCTATAGTTGAGGGTCTCTTTCTCGGTTTGCTACTTTCTCTTTTTTCTCTATATTTATTTGTTTTGTTTCTTAAATTCCACATATGAGTTAAATTACATAGTATTTGTCTTTCTCTGATTGAATTATTGTGTTTACCATAATACTTCTTAGCTCTGTCCACATCATTGCAAATGGCAAGATTTCATTCTTTTCATGGCTGAGTAATATTCCAGTGTGTGTGTGTGTGTGTGTGTGTGTGTGTGCGCGCGCATGTGTGCGCACGCATATATATACCACCTCTTCTTCATTCATCAATTGATGGACACAGGCTCTTTCCATAGTTTGGCTATTGTAGATAATGGTTCTATATACATGGTGATTTACGTATCCCTTAGAACTAGTAGTTTTATATGCTTTGGGTAAAAACCTAACAGTGCAATTGCTGGACGCTAGGGTAGCTCTATTTTTAACTTTTTGAGGAACTTTCATACTGTTTTCCAGAGTGGCTGCACCAGTTTGAATTCCCATCAAATGTGCAAGAAGGTTATTTTCTCTACATCCTCACCAATATTATCTGTTGTTTCCTGTGTTGTTGGTTTTAACAAATCTGAGAGGTGTGAAGTGATTTCTCATTGTAGTTTTGATTTGTATTTTCCTGATGATGAGTATTTTCCTGATGTTTAATATCTTTCATGTGCTTCTGGACATATGTATGTCTTCTTTGGGAAAAATGTCTATTCATGTATTCTACCCATTTTAAAATCAGATTATTAATTTTTTGAGTGTTGAGATTTCTTTTGGTTTCTTTGATTGGGTAATTTCAAAGTCCCATCTTCAAGGTCACTGACTCATTCTTCTGCATGATCAAGCCTGGTTTTGAAGCACTCCATTGAATTCTTAGGTGGAGTTACTGCCTCCGTGGTAGATTTTTGTTGGGTAGTTTTTATGTGTTTGTTGAACTTTCCATGTTGTTGCTACATTGTTTTCCCAATATCATTTAGTTGTCCCTGTCTTTGTGTTCTTATAGTTCACTAAGCTTCTGTAAGATAATTATTGGGAATTCTTTGTCTGGCAGTCCACAAATATCCATTTCTTTAGGGTCAGTTATCGGAGCTTTATTAGTTTCTTTTGGTGATGACCTGTTTACTGGATTTTTCATGATTTTTGATTCCATATCTTGGTATCTGAGCATGTTAGTGAACTGTATCCACTTCCAGACTTTACGGGTTCACTTTAGCAGAGACATTGTTCACCTATCAGCTCAATTTGGACTACAGGATATATCTGCTCTAACATCCTTCAGTAGGCGAGGCTTGGTATTAGAGTTTATTTTGGGCAAGTTCACTGGCTGAGCTCTGAGGTAGGGGAGGGTGCTACTGGCTGAAAACAGTTTGATGCCACTGCTGAGCTGGGTCCCTGCCTAAGTGAGACTGTAGTATCAGCTCCACAGTTGCCTGGGTCCTTGGTCAGACTTAACAAATGTTTGGGACTGGGTACTCTACTCAGAGTCAGACGAAGTATGAATTAATTTCTCTCTCTTGGCAGGACAGCAAAACAGACCCCAGCATCTTTATAAGCCGTTTGGGAACCCAAGTCTAGTGAGAATGTACACTAAGTTCCCTGAATGATGGGGCCACCAAGTTTGCTCCATCGATAGGGAAAGCCATGAGCTGTGCTCTCTGTTAAAGTGTCATTGTTAAGTAGTGTTGTTGTATGAACTACATAGCTTCCCATGTGCTCTGGTTAGGTTGACTGGTTGGGAAGGCTCTAGGGTGTATTCAGCAATGGATATGGCTGTGAATTAATTTCCCTAACTGGGCACAGTGGGATAAAAAGTTGATGGCTGATAAGACTCTTTGTGATTTTACCTCAAGCCAACCCATGTTGCAGGTTCCCTGGCCAAACAAAGCCACTCTGCTCTACAGATTATCAGCTGTTCTTGCTGGACTCTCTGCTTGAGTTTTACTGGGCTGTCCAGCTTTCCATATGTTCTGGCTAGACTTTCAGTTTTTGCAAGGCGGGTAACTTCACTCAGCAGTAGGTGTATCTAAGTCAGTTCCCTTGGCTGGGTAGGATGGGAGGGTCAGATCTTATTAGCATCCCAGGTTTTCCCAATCAGGCAAAGCATAAATTTTCATAAAATTGACTTATTCAAAAGGTCTTGGAAGTTTGAATTAGAATTGATATTGATTTTGAAGCATAGGTGTATTATATGTTACTAGCTGTATGAACATGGACAATTTTCTCGTTTTCTTTGTTAAAAAAATTAAGGTTTACTTAGTTTTCACACAGAGGGAGAGAGCATGAGCAGGGGAGGGGAAGAGAGAAAGAGGGAGACACAGAATCTGAAGCAGGCTCCAGGCTCTCAGCTGTCAGCACAGAGCCTGACGTGGGGCTCAAACTCACGAACCATGAGATCATGACTTGAGCTGAAGCTGGAAGCTTAACCGACTGAGCAACCCAGGTGTCCCCAATTTCTCTTTTAAAAATACCATCATATCAGGGGCGCCTGGGTGGCTCAGTCGATTGAGTATTCGACTTCAGCTCAGGTCATGATCTCGCCCTTTGTGAGCTCGAGCCCCTCTTCTGGCTCTGTGCTGACAGCTCAGATCCTGGAGCCTGCTTCAGATTCCGTGTGTGTGTGTGTGTGTGTGTGTGTGTGTGTGTGTGTGTGT
>PISW01016514.1:0-12956 GCA_004023785.1 Mungos mungo | reverse complement strand
AAACAAACAAAACACAAAACCTCTATGAAGAAAAAATCAAGTCACACGTAAAGAATATGAAACCCAAATGATTATTTTTAACAAGAGTATGTATTAAGAGACAGCGGAAAAATGCCTTAAATGATTTTCAGTTAGAACTGTATATATATCCAAAAAGTTAACCAGGGAAAAAAAGTAAAATGTAGATATTTTGAGATATACAAGTCCTGAAAGTGTTAACCTTTCAAGTGTCTTTCCCATGATGCTTCTGGAGGCAGAGCTGCACCAAAGGAGAAAACCAAGACAAAGGCATGAGGGACAAAAAAAAGTAATTTCCAAGTGAATGATGAAGACAATGAAGACGTTTCAGGATAACAGTAACATGGCCAGCCTAGAGTTCCCAGCCAGATCAGTCTGGAACATAGTGATGTGAAACTCCAACAAGATGCTGTTGAAAGATAAACTGAGGCATATTACAAATTTTAAGAGGTTTTTGAGCAGAAGGCAATTCTCAACAGATAGCGCCAACCTGGAAATGGTCAGGAGGGCTCCACCAACAGAAGCCAGAAAAAAACTTAAATAAAAAATGCTTGGAAGCAAAGAAAGAAAATTATTTGGTTGGCCAGAGCTTAAAGTCTTGTTAACTTTAGCCCTTAGCATTTTAGTTTTGTAACTCTGAGGCATTTACAGGCCTGGATTGTGGGTTTGTTTGTGTGTGTTGTCATGGCATTAGAGCCACATTAGACTAATGACTTCCTTGTTTAATTAGCTTTAACAAAGGACATGAAGGAATGAAAAAAAAATGGAGCTGCTAATAGTACCTTATGAACTTACAGACCTTAAGAATTTATGCACCATACCAAGAAATAGTTAATAGCTTTAGAGTCCCTTTAGAAAGTTTGAAGTTTAATGATAAGAAAATAAATACTTAACCAAACAAACAATTATTAACTCTGAGAAAATAAAAGCAACTTACAAGAATGGAAGCATGCGAGTGATGTAGCAATAAAAATATTTAGATGGCTATGATAATGTAAACAGTAAGCACCAGCCAAACTCTAGAGTATGTTAACATTGGGAATGCGAGGAAGAGCAAATTATTTGTATGTGTTACGGAAAGATGTAACAAAAAGTTAAACTTTAAATTACCTTAAATCTGGAGCACCTGCGTGGTTCAGTCAATTGATTTTGTCTCAGGTCATGATATGGGGGTCGTGGGAAAGAGGCCCACATCGGGATCTACACTGCACCTGAAGCCTCTGCCCCTTCTTGCTTGAATATATATATATATATATATATATATATATATATATATATATACACACACACAATATTTCTCTCTCTCTTTCTCTCTCTTTCTGCTCTCTCTCTTTCTCAATCTCAAATCAATACATAAATAACCTTCAATTCATTTTTGTATCTCATCTTCCATTGTTCTCATAACTATAATATAATAAATTGTGAAATTAATATTTATGACATTATGCCCATGTGAATATTGTTGATAAGCAAGTAGTATACTATGCCATAATTATGTTGCCTTTTTTTCCCTCTGTTGTAACTCTATTTTCCCTTCATTCTTGTTCTGGCTTCTTTAATCTCAAGACTTTTCCTCAAGTTTTTACGACAAAACTAGTACACACCATTTTCCTTTGCAAGAAAGGTGGCAAAACATCAATGGTTCAATATATAAACTGTAAATTAATTCCCTACTGTCCATTCCACAGCAGCAAGACTTACCTTTCCACCCTTCCATCTCCTTTTCCAGAACCTGGCAGATTCATGTTTTAAGTGAATCACTTTGACTAATTAATCAGTCATTTAATTAACAACAGCAAAATTCTTATAGTTAGGTAAGAAAAGTATCATCTAACAATGAGGAAGAGATGACTAGGCATGGATATGCAACTATTTTTTGTATAAATTTTTGATAATTTCTTTTCCCTCTCTTCCAACTTGATGCCAACCTGTCTCAGTGACTGTGATAATTAATTTTATGTGACAATTTTGTGGGGGACATTTTGGGATGAGATTAACATTTAAGTCAGTCAACTTTGAGTAAACAGATTACATAATGTTGGTGGACCTCAGCAGTTAAATGCATGAATACAACACACACACACACACACACACACACACACACACACACACATACAACATCCACACCCAGCAAGAGAGCATTCTCCAGCAGACTGCTTTTAGAGTCTATTCACACCATGGGCTCTTCTGGGCCTCCAGGACTCTGGCTGCACGAGTAGAACCACTTCAGTTGCTCGCTTGGGCCTCCATCTGCTGGTACTCACTGCAGATTTTGAACTTGCCAGCCTCTGTAATCATGTGAGCCGATTATTAATAATAAATCTCTTTCTGTGTAAATACACACAACCTATGGATTCTGTTTCTATGTAGAACTCTAACTAATAAACTAGCTGCCAAGGTGGTTCAAGCCAGACTCTCAGAGATTTGGGGGTGCATTGGTGAGTCCCGTGTGTATCTCCATTCTCAGATCGATAGATTTCAACTACACTCTCTGCTAAGTGTCCCCATCTTTCAAACCTGCATTATATTATTTTACTGATGTGTTCTTCTCTTTCCCTTTGTGTTTTTAGATTAAATATTTTTTAAAATATGTTAACGATTATCACAGTAAGGCTCAAGGGAGTAAGTAATTCACAGATGTGATATATAAGTATACATCTTTAAAATGAAATGATGTCCATTGGCAAAAATTTATTTTTATCATATTTGTAGTTTGACTCAAACTTAGACTCTGAATATCCTGTATCTTCCAACATTAACTTCTCAAAAATTGAATTAAAATCAAGTTATAGTTCTTACAATCATAAAGTTGTATTTTAAAACTGTGTATAATTGGCACAGTGAAATTGATAGATGTCATAGTATTTGGAATTTAAAAAAAATATTTGGAAATCACCTAAAGAATTTTCCATACAACTCAGGACCCCCCTCTTTTACTTTTTTTTTTGTATTTTTCTATCTCTGTTTCAACAGAAAAAAATAGAGAATTTACAGCTTTTCCTACCTCATATTTCATTTTCAGACACATCTAACTTCCAGATATATCTTTGTCATATGAACTGAATGTTACTCTTTTCATCTTTTTATAAGTGCTACTAAAAAGATTTTATTTGTATTTAAATATAACTACAATTTAATACATACAATAAGTAACACTTTTCCCCCACACAGTTATGTTCTTTTTTTTTCTTTTTAAAAAATATTTATTTATATTTAGAGAGAGAAAGAGCATGGAGGAGGAGTAAAGAGAGAACGAGAAAGAGAATCCCAAGTAGGCTCTTGGCTGTCAGTACAGAGCCCGACATGGGGCTAGATCCCATGAATCATGAGTTCATTATATGAGCTGAAATCAAGAGTTGGATGTCTAACTGACTGAGCCACCCAGGTGCCCTATGGTGCTGGAAACCAGTTTCTGAACTCATAAAATTTAGAAAAAATATCGTGAAGTAAGGTGAGTTTGCAAGGCCTCCCACCGTCAGATGGCGACTGACATCTACCCCCACAAAATCTCCACTCAATTTCTGCTTGAGCACTGACCCCAAGACATCTGACTGACTGATATCAGGAATGATTTGCCTTCTTATGCTAAAAATATGCAAATTGTACCTTATGAAAAAACTTATTATAGAAGTTTCTTCTTTTGTGATTATAGGAGCAAATATTACATTTCCTGAGAAACTTGTTTTTCTTCCCTTCAAGAAAACAGGCTATTGACCCCTGCTCACAAAGAAGTAACTTCTGCTTTTGCTATGCTAAAAACATCGCCTTGTGTTTAAATGCTAAAGATACCTTCCTTCCCCATGTGATAAGCATCTAGTCGCCTACAATCACTATTGATAAAGGTTATACATGAGTCTTCTACCAATCTATGCTCTGGGAAATTTTTACATACCAAAGAATCTGTCGTCAGAAATCATTGTCTAAGGCAATTGCCACTTCTGTTTTGTACCCCATACGTTTTTTCAATAAAGCTGACTCTCCAGTCAGTGCAGAGATGCCTGACTGAAGAGCAAAGATGCCTGTCTGGTGATCAGAAAGAAAGCAAGGCTCTCTCACTCCCTTTAGCCAACACCGTCCATCCTTCAGGGAGCCCTGGACTTGCTAGAGCTGGACTCCGGCACTATAGTTATAGTTATTGTATTAGAATATAGCCATGAATTTCATACTTTCCACCCACCTCTTACCTTACTTCTTCATGATAACCAGTTGTTATTTTACATGTTGGTCATAAACAGGTAATATTGCCTATAAATTCATGAATCAGATTATTTTTCTTTGGCTGTGCTATACTTTGTTAACCTTCTGTTTAAACTGTTCCTTTTATTTTCTAATTATGCTATAGTTTTGGGCACAGTACTTTTATTAATACTGCTACTTATTGCTTTAGCATTTCAAATAGGCTTATTTTATTGTTAAACTATGTGAGCTTAGTTTTATCCAAAATAATTAACACTTTTTTTTTTTTTACATAATCTGATGTTCAGATGTATCTTTTCCTACCTTTACTTGTCTCATGTATTTGTTTCAGGGGGCATAATTTCAGGGTTTACAATTATCCGTGTTAAATTATAACATAATTCTATCATACTATTATTTTCCAAAAACTCTAATCCTGTCAACTTGTACTTTTTATCAATCCCATGCTAGTATTATGTTTGGCTTTGATAATCATGTGATTAATATCTCCATTCTATTAATTTTAAAACTGTTGACAGGCACAAAGATGAGGGTGGAACTCCGCAAAAGATTTAAAGGTATCAAAAATCATCACTGGGGCATCTGGTTGGCTCAATTGTTTAAACGTCTGACAAAAGTCAAAAGATTTTGGCTCAAGTCATGATCTCGTGGTTCATGAGATCAAGGCCACATTGCGCTCTGTGCTGACAGCACAGAGGCTGCAGGGATTTTCTCTTTCCCTCTCTCTCTTTCAAAATATATAAACTTTTTAAAGAATCATTAATATGAGCCTGGATGGCTCAGTTGGTTGAGCATCTGACTTTGGCTCACATCATGATCTTGCAATTTGTGAGTTTGGCCCTGCCTCGGGGTCTGGACAGTTTGGGGCCTGGAGCCTGCTTCTGATTCTGGTCTCCCCCTCTCTTTACCCCTTCCCCACGTATGCTCTGTCTCTCTCTGTCTCTCAATGATAAATAAACTTAAAAAAATTTTTAAATCATTAATAACCACTGAATTCTCACCATCACAGACATAGTATGAATACACTTCCCTGAATTAAATTATTCCATTGTATTCCCCTTGAACATAAAGGCATTATGAGAAATTTTATCAAATGCCTTTTTGACACACGGTTTTATGCCACTGTCTGTATCTATCAGATTAGTACATCATACTCTTTTGCTGACACACAGTAAATTGTCCCAAAATAGGTCAATGTTGGGGTGAAATAATGAATATCTAACTAAAATTTAAGTGAAAATAAATAAATAAATTTATTTAAAAGATGGCAGGATATTTTATGGACTCCTATTCCTGAGTTCAAGAATAAAACTGGAGACCTAGGTCTGGTAGGGAAACAGGAGTTCACTTCACTCTGCCTTTGGCTTGTTTCTACATATTTATTCCATTCTTCTAACCTGCTTCCCCTGGCTATATGCTAGAAAAGGACAACTTAAAGCACACAAGATGTACATATTTCAGTGCAGTTATCAAAAAATAATTATAATAATTCTCTCTCACTATTTCAAGTTTTAAATTCCCAGGAAGGGATCTTCATTCAACTAATTCTGGGGACCAATCACTGAACTATCAATATCAACTAGAGGTATGGACTTTCCAGAAGGAATCATGGTTACCTCAAAATTATTTAACCTTTCTTCCCTAAACCAAAACCCTGTAATTTGTAAAATCAACAGTTCTTGCAGCAACAATTTAAGTGAAGGAATGGCAAATTCTCTGAAAATTCTCTAAATTTCTAAAAAAAATCTCTAAAAATGTTAGGAAAGGAGATTGAGAAGTCAGATGAATATATGATTTAGTATAGTCTACTATTTGGTGCCCACATATACATTTTTTCTTCCAAGTATTAAAATACTCAAATATTATCATAAATCAAAATCCAGCTCTCTGTCATATTACCACAAACCATATAGAACCTCGCCAATTCTTGACAGCTCTAACATACAGAAATAATGTCAAAGTATTACTCTTCTAACAAGTTTGCTGTCAGAGTCCACCTACAGCAGGTCCAGGGTTCCCTGAAAGATAGATGGTGTCGGCGCGAGTGAGAAAGCCTCGAGTTTCTTTCTGATCACCAGGCAGGCATCTCTGCATTGACCAGAGAGTCAGCTTTATTTATGGAAAAAAATATATGGGGCCAGCACAGAAGTGGCATTTGCCTTAGACAATGATTTCTGATGACAAATTCATTGGTATGTAAACATTTTCCAGAGCATAGATTGGTAGAAGACTCATGCATAATCTTTATCAATAATGATGGGGAAGGAAGGTAACTTTAGCATTCAAATACAAGGCGATGTTTTTAGCATAGCAAAAGCAAATGTTAGTTCTTTGTGAGCAGGGGTCAATAGCCTGTTTTCTTGAGGGGAAGTAAAACAGGTTTCTCAGGAAATGTAACATTTGCTCCTATAAACATAAAAGAAGAAATTCCTATAATAAGTTCCTTCACAAGGTACAATTAGCATATTTTTAGGATAAAGGGGCAAGTCACTCCTGATACCAGTCAGCAAGGTGCCTTGGGGGTCAGTATTCAAGCAAAAATAATGGAGTAGGGGACAGACATCGGTTACCATCTGAGGCAGGAGGCCTTACAAACCCGCCTTACCTCACAAGGGGTTTTTCCCAACTTAGTGAGTTCAGAAATGGCTTCCAGCCATATGCCTGTTTAGATTGTGGCCATTCCCATTTATTTTACCTTTATATCTATATTTATCAGGACATCAGGACTCTTCTGTAACTGACAGAAACCTAACTCAAACATGAAATCTATTGGCACAAACAAATGGAAACTCAGGGTAGAATGGCTTTGAAAGAGTGACACCAAGATGGTCAAATAATATCTTCAGCAATGTGTCTGTCACTACTTTTTTAAAAATTCATTCATTCATTTTGAGAGAAAGAAAAAATGTGAACTCATGCATGCATGCACAGAAGAGAGGAGCAGAGAGAAAGAGGGAGAGAGAGAGGATCCAAGCAAGCTCCACACTGTCAGCACAGAGCCTAACATGGGGCTCGATCTCACAAATCTGGAGATCATGACCTAAGCCAAAATCATGAGTCAGTCTCTTAATTGACTGAGCCACCCAGGTGCCCTTATCTGTCAATATCTTTAAATGTATCAGTTCAATTAGCAGGTATCTCTTCCCCTACAGTAGCAAAAGTAGCCATCAGACTCTCCAGATTGCATTTCACTAGGTTGATGACTGGTGGAAAAGTGTCCCTCTTTTTTGATTTCATCAGCTAAAATTATGAGACTAAATTTGTTTGGCCTGGTTTAAATTATATGTCTTTCTGTGACCACCTTGGTGTTCAGCACAACCTAAAACACATGGACTGACTCTAAAGGACTTGGGGGAGGGATGGAATATTCATCCAAAAGAATAGTTAAACTCTGTACCTAAAAAAAAGATTCTGGGTGGGAGAAAGTATAGATATAGCTTACTTGTACACACAAAATCTGGCATGCTCCTGTGAAAGAGACAAGGGACAGTTTTATCTTTCTTAATAAATTTTTAAAAACATTTTTAATGTTTATTTTTGAGAGAGAGAAAGAGACAGAGCATGAACAGGAGAGGGGCAGAGAGAGAGGGAGACACAGAATCAGAAACAGGCTCCAGGCTCTGAGCTGTTAGCACAGAGCCCAACGCAGGGCTCAAACCCATGAACCATGAGGTCATGACCTGAGCCGAAGTCAAAGGCTCAACCGACTGAGCCACCCAGGTGCTCCAGGACAGTTGTATCTTTTTGATACTTGTGGTAATATCTGGGCCTCTGCTCTAGACTTTTTGGTTAATATTCAAGCCTCATCTAATTGGATTTAGTGTTTCATACTATGCACCATCTGATCAATTTAAGCATGTCCAAAGTATCTAAAGAGGAAAGGGCAAAGCACCATAAGTTGATCACCAGCCCAAGCTTAAGATTATCCTACAAAACTTGGGGGGCCTGGGTGGCTCAGTAGGTTAAGCGTCTGACTGTGGCTCAGGTCATGATCTCACTGCTCATGGGTTCAAGCCCCACATTGGGCTCTGTGCTCACAGCTAGCTCAGAGTCTGGAGCCTGCTTCGGATTCTGTGTCTCCCTCTCTCTCTAACCCTCCTTTGCTCATGCTGTGTCTCTCTGTCTCTCAAAAATAAATTTTAAAAAAACATAAAAAAAGATTATCCTACAAAACTAGCATGGTGGGAGAACTGATTCGGCCAATGAAAATAATGCACATTAATTGATTACTTTTTTCTTTGGAAGTGGATTGAATGTCAGGTAGTTAAGTAATGTCAGTAATGTAAATGGAGTAATGGGGTGTACTGTCTTAAGAATAGAAATCATTAAGGGGGGAGAGAGAGAAACAGAGAAAATGTTTCTAAGATACCGTCCTTGAGAAAATGACAGAGAATGGAATCAGTCCCAAATGGAGCTAAGTGTTGATCTTATACAAGAACCAAGATATTTCATCTAGAGAAACAGAGTGGAAACAGATATTTGCACAAATTAAATTCATTGGGTAGATGTGATGGTGAAAACTTTTGGAAGCAAATGTATGTATTTTTTCTTTTTTCAATAAAAGGGAAGCAAAAACATCAGATGTGAAAATTTGGAGTAGGGTTCAAAGTTGGAGAATGTGTAAGTAAATGAAGTAGTTGTCTAAAAGACCAGGAAAATGACTGGGTTAGGGAAATGCAATACCATAGACAGAAGTCTTTATGGTCCACTTGATGCAAATAGTCATGAAGGTAAAGTGAGACTAATCAGCCTTGTTCATCTATATAGAAATAAGTGAAGTATTGGATTTTTGTCCAACATCAAATAAAGGAAGGAATAGTAAGAGAGTTAAATGAATCACCTACAGTGTTTAAAGATGAACCATGTGGTTTAACCTGTGTGAAAGGAAGGAGTCTCAGTAAAAATGTTAACAGGATCATTGAATCGAAGGAACTAGTGATATCCAAAAGCCGAAACCCCAGGTGTTACAGAAAATGGAACACAGGAGGTAGTGTTCAGAGAATGAATGCATAAAGCAATCCTGGTGTTAGAAAGAACTGTAGTTATTGTTGACAGCAATGCCTAGGCCAATGTAGGAACTAGGGATAAATTGATGTAGATCAGAGATCAAGATCACTGGAGGGAAACAAGTCAAGATACAAAGAGTTCAAATGATTTAAAGGATCACTTGCATGACATGTAAGAGAGGAATTGTAACAGTAGCAGTATTGAGAAGATGGCAGTGACTTAGGTACAAAAGTCTTTTGAAAAGCCATAGGTGTGTTTTGGGTGGGAGAACGGGAGTAACTAGGAAGGGAAAGATAACCGCAACAAGGTGGGATCATGGCTCCTAGAGCCAGATGACCTGAAAGTCAAAGCAGGAGGAAGGGAGATGTACCTAGATGTGTAATAAGGAGCAAGGAGAGCATTCTCTTCTTCAAGATCTGTGGTATTAAAAACGTGGGAGAAAAACATCACCGTTTAAGAGAGATTGATGTGAAGTAGTGTTCTTAAGCAGAGCCAAGATTCTCTTTTAGCAAAAAGTTAAGTAGATACATAATATAATGTACATGTAATTATTATTGATATTTTCAAAACACTAAGTTTTTGGAATGATCCCTTCATTTCAGATGGTTTTGGAAAATTTTATTTTAAAAAACCTATTTTTTTTTTTTACAGAGTAGATGCCAACTTTATCAGAACCAAGTAGAAATGTAGGCATTAGCATCTAAACTCATAAAAACATCTTTTTGTAATTATGTGTTTTGACATTTTTGAAAAACAAATTGCTCGTGAGTCATTAATCAACTGTTCTTTTGTAATTAAGGAATTGAGAAAGTAATTGAACAGACAGCAGGAAATAAAAACGAAACCGCATATAGACCTATCTCAGTCATTTGTGGGTGGTAAGTGTGGGAATAAATTTAAATGCTTATGAAATTGTAGATCTGCATGTTAACTTACGATCATCATCCTTTCATATTAGGGGATTTAAAACTTAATTTAATTGCATATTTTCTTCCTTATGATTTCCCTACTGAATACAGTTTTCTGAAAAATCCAGAATAATTTTTATTACTTTCTTTTTTTGTCTAGTTTAATATATATACACTAACCTTACTGAAATAAATGTCTCTATATTCTTTGTCACATTGATTAGTGGTATCAAATGTGACAATAACGTATTTAGTAAATATCAATGTTTAGTGAAATAGAGGTTTTTATAAAATAATGTTAGTAAATTACTTTGGCTATCTGATATTTATCTAACAAAACAAAAAATAATAGCTATGTAGCAGTACATTTAAAAATTAAGTTCAATTCTTAGTTTTTCTATATAGGTTATTGAATACACTATTATTTGCTTCTTCTAAACAAGATTATTTTTAGATTAAATAAGAAAATGCTGCAAGACATTGACACATAACTCTCTTTCCTTTAGACTAAGCATTTAGTGACCCATATAACCATCTCAAAACTTCTTAAACAGCTTGCTATAAAAAATAGATAAATAACGGTCTTGTGCATTAGCCTTGCAGAGAGGTTATGTTAGAGATAAACCAAATTAGAATTGGAAAAATACAGAATATAATAGCTTCTGTTAGACTGTAAATGGAGGGCAGTGCCTACCTGTCTAGGAAGCTGAACCAATCAATCTGAGAGTCTTTGAAATTATGAATGTTGTTCCCTTCAGTGTGAACCTCAGCACTTTTTTTAGGTTTTAGCACTGACATTTCTGACTCAGAGTTATTTAGCTATAATTCTTGCTTTCAGTAATAAATAAGCCCATGAATAAAATGACTCCCGAACATTCAGATTAACTCACAGTTACTCTAAGTTATTGTGTAATGGAGACTTTGCTGAATACTTTTTGTAGATTTTTTTTTTTTTTCAGAAAAATCCAACATGAGATCAGTTTAACAATTGCATACTGAGAGTATCAGTTTCGTTCAAGTCACTGGATACAGCTGGACAACAAAAAGTCTAGAAACATATACTCTTGGCATAAAAAAGTTGAAAATCCCTTTGAGAAGACAGAAAATGCGTTAGTGTGATTTCTTTACCAGAATCTTTATATTAAACTGTCTGTGTCATAAACTGCCTTTTACACATGTTTACACATGTTTCACTCATCTCTCGTCCTAGAATTTTGAAAGCAAGGATAACTTCTGTTTCTTCTTCATTTCTTCAACTACATATAGAACTATGCCTTGCACATAAATCAATGGATATAATTAGATATATGTTTCACAAATGAATAACATGGCTTGGATTCCCCCAAAGAACACATTAGAGAAAAATATAACACACAGAGGACTTATTGGGGAAATTTTAAAAATTAACACCTATGGAAGAAAATAGAAGGAAGCAGGATTAAGCAGAGAAAAGAGTTTTCTGTGACGTTTTCTCAAAGAGAGACTTAGCAGCAGATCTACAAAGAACTCTTAAATTCATATGACACTTCGGAGTTGTCTTCCTTTGGAGAAATGGGGCTCAGTATTCGTTTTAACGTTAGAACCAGTCTTTGATGCAGGCAGCGGGGTGTGCTTTGGGTGAGGTTTGGCTTTTCTGATGAAACAGTCCTCAAAGCTGAAGGGCATCTGAGGGCTGTCTGCAGTTTCCTTCCAGCAGCTAAAAGAATGCTTTTTATCCTTGCATTCCTTAGGGGAATCTAAGTGGTGCATCATAGCACCTAACATAAATGAATAAAATATATCATTAGTTCATCGGGTCTCTCACATGTTAACAGGCATAGGAAGTGTTGTGGAGAGTCGAAAGGTAACATATGGATGGAAATACTAAGAAAGGCTTCATGGAGCCTTTGTTTTCTTGAGCTATCTGTATGATGCTTGAAATGCCTGTTGAATAAGAGGCATGAAAACAATATGTGCCCATCACAAAGAGCATGGTCTGATTAAGTAAATGCATGAACAAAGGCACAAAAGTAAAAATGAACAAGAAAATCAAGAAGAGAAAAAATATTTGATGTATTAAAGGATATTTTAGGGGGAAATTAGTAAATGTAAATTGGGGTTATATCAGAGGAATTACTGGAAGTTCAGATCTGTTCATCTCCCATTTGTTATTATTTTAAAGGAATAGCAGTTTTATTGTACTTTTCCTTTATGGTATTTTGAGGTCAATAGACCATAAGTGATAATGAAATAAATTCTTGTAATGAGAATGGTGGTAATCAGAATAAAAAGTAATAGAAGGAAGCCAAGAGACATTGCAGACTTAAGCATACTTTGGTAGCTTTATTATACGTATGAAAAGCAAAAGTATATTTGAACAAGTTTTCTAGTCTAGGTGTTAGATTACTTTGGTGCCCTTAGAATAGTAACATCAGAACCCAGGTCCCATGACCAATTTCTAGAGGTCACACTTTCACCTGAGGCTGCAACTGCTTCCAGCTCTAATTGGAGTTCTGGGAAGTGTTGGGTCCACAGGGACCAGAACTGAACCAGGACTTCATTACTAACACAGTAAGTGCAGGTTGAGCCCAACTCTGCTAAGAGTTTGACTTCTAGACCTAATTATTTGAAAAATTGCTGAATCTCAGCATGCATCCCCTACGTTTTCTGTTGGGTTCCTGCCCACGATTTAAGTTTTTCCTCAATCCTCATTTCCATTCTGAACTTCTTTACCCCTTACAGACTTTGCACAGCTTCCTGATACCTTAAACGATTACTCTGAGTTTCTGGTATACTCACATAACTTGGCAATATTTTCTCAGCTGAAATGAAACCGGAAATCAATGT
>PISW01016513.1:0-12944 GCA_004023785.1 Mungos mungo | reverse complement strand
GGGCCGGGGCAGCCAGTCACAGTGATTCATCTGGCAATTTGTACTTTTTTTGTTTTGTTTTGAAAGTGTTTAGGCGTGATGTGAAGTACATCCTGTAAAATCTGAGTAGGATTCATTATCTTGGATAACCACCTTTATGGAAAGCCATTCGATGACATGTTCATTCAAGATCAGAAAACCACTTAAACATATAATACAGTAGGTATATACATGTCATTATCTTCAAGTATGTAAAATAGATGTTTCTATGAATTGTATATCATTATTATTCAGTTTCCTGTAGCATGAATGCTATTATTTAAACAAAACAACGGTAAGTAAAATAAGACTAGGTAAATGTCAATCACTAGTAACTAATATTAGGACTAATTATATAATACTATGTGTTAAAAAATAAAACCACGATTACTAATAATATTTTCATTCATAATGGGTTTCTAGTTACCAAACTATTTGGGAAGATAGTACTGAATCTCCACATATGTCAACCTGTTTTCTGGTTATTGATGTCAGATCCGTTGGTACATTATCACAATCAATATCTAGAAAAGAGACATGGTATTATTAACGAAAGTTTATATTTTTACTCAAATTTCTTAGATTTTCACCTCTTATATTCCAGACTCATACTAGCTGGGACATTATTTCCAGTCATCCTGTCTCCTTAGGCCACTTGGCCATGATGATTTTTAGATTTTCCATATTTTTCATGATCTGCAAAGTTTTGAGAGGTAATTTTGTAGAATGTATTTTGTAGAATGATCTTTGGTTGGGACATGACTAATGTTTTCAAATGATTAGACCGGAGTTATGTGTTTTGTGTCAGAAGATCCAGAGGCAAAAGGCCATCCATAATTCTCACTTAACACAAAGGATGTTTACTCTGAAGATTGGGGTCTTTTGTGGTTCCATACAAATTGTAGGATTGTTCTGTGAAAAATGCTGTTGGTTTTGATGGAGATTGCACTAATTGTATCAATTGCTTTGGGTAGTATAGACATTTTCACAGCATTTGTAGTTCTAATCCATGACCGTGGAATGTCCCTCCATTTCTGTGTCATCTTGAATTTCTTTAATTAGTGTTTTAAAGTTTTCAAAACATTGGTCACTCACCACTTTGGTTATATTTATTCATAGGTATCTTATTATTTGGTGTGCAATTGTAAATGGGACAGTTTTCTTAATTTCTCTGTCTACTGCTTCAATATGGTTGTCTACAAATGCAACAGATTTCTGTACAATGATTTTTGTATCCTGTGACATTGCTGAATTCATTTCTCATTTATAGCAGTTATTGGGTGGACTCTTTAAGGTTTTCTTTATATACTGTCATGTGATCTGCAAGGTGTGAAAGTTTTATGTCTTACCGATTTGAATTCGTTTTACTTACATTTTGTCTGATTGCTGTGGCTTGGACTTCCAGTACTGTGTTTAATAAAAGTGGTGAGAATAAACTGTCCTTATCTTGTTCCTGACCTTAGAGGAAAAGCTCTCAGATTTTCCCCATTAAGGAGAATGTTAACTGTGGGGTTTTCATAGATGACCTTTATTATGGTGATGTATGTTCCCTCGACACCTACTTTTGGGGGGGTGGGATTTTGTCAAATGCTTTTTACTGCACACATTGAAATGATCATATGGTTCTTTTCGTTTAATGTTTATGCAATTTTGAGAGAGACAGGGTGTGAATGGGGGGAGGAGCAGAGAGAGAGGGAGACAGAATTCAAAGGAGACTCTTGGACCTGAGCTGTCAGCACAGAACCCACTGCGGGGCTTGAACTCACAAATCATGAGGTCATGACCTGAGCTGATGTCAGATTCTTAAAGGACTAAGCCACCAGGGTGCTCTGATCATATGGCTCTTATCCTTTCACTCCGTGATGTATTGTTTCACGTTCATTGATTTGCGAATATTGAACTACGCTTGCAGCTTAGGAATGAATCCCACTTAATTGTGGTGAATGATATTTTTAAGGTATTGTTGAATTTGGTTTTCTAGTATTTGGTTGAGAATTTTTGCATCCATGTTTATCAGGGATATTAGCCTGGAGTTCTCGTTTTTAGTGGACTCTATCTGGTTTTGGTATCATGGTAATGCTAGCCTCATAGAATGAATTAGAAGTTTTCCATTCTTTTCTATATTTTGGAATAGTTTAAGAAGATGAGGTATAAACTTTTTTGACTGTTTGGTAGAATTCACCTGTAAAGTTACCTGGTGCTGGACTTTTGATTATTGGGAGTTTTTTGTTACTGACTCAATTCTTTTTGCTGGCTCTGGGCTGTTCATGTTTTCCATTCCTTTCTGTTTCAGTTTATGTACTTTGTATGTTTCTAGGAATTTATCCATTTTTTCTAAATTGTTGACATATAATTTGTCATATTAGTTTATGACTGTATTTCTGTGGTGTTGGTTGTGATTTCTCCTCTCTCATTTGTGAATTTATTTGAATCCTTTCTCCTTTCTTTTGGAGAAGTCTAGCTAGAGTTTTATCAATGTTACTTTATTTTCCCCCACAATGAACCATCTGTTGCCTTCATTGATCTTTATTTTCTTTTTTTTTTTTAAATCAAACCTGAGGCATTTATTGCTCAAGAGTCATGGATGCTCTTTTCTCTGTTTCTTTTTATTAATTTAATTTATTTTATTTTTATATAGTTTATTACCATGTTGGTTTCCATAGAACACAGTGCTCTTCCCCACAAGTGCCCCCCTCCATGGCCATCACTCTTTCCCCCTCCCTCTTCAGCCCTCAGTTTGTGCTCAGCATTCAAAAGTCTCTCATGATTTGCCTAACTCCTTTTTCCCAACCCTTCCCCTCCTTTCCTATTCCCATGGTCTCTTATTAGGTTTCTCCTGTTAGACCTATGAATGACAGCATATGGTATCTGTCCTCTGCCTGACTTATTTCGCTTAGCATGACTCCCTCTAGGTCCATCCATTTTGGTACAAATGGCCATATTTCATTCTTTCTCATTGCCATGTAGTACTCCATTGTATATATATACCACATCTTCTTGATCCATTCATCAGGTGTTGGATATTTAGACTCTTTCCATGATTTGGCTATTGTAGAAAGTGTCGCTATGAACATTGGGGTACATGTGCCCCTATGCATCAGCACGTCTATATCCCTTGGGTAGAGCCCCAGCAGTGCTATTCCTGGGTCATAGGGGAGTTCTATCAATAGTTTTTTGAGGAACCTCTTTACTGTTTTCCAGAGTGGCCACAAAAGTTTACATTCCCACCTACAGTGTAGGAGGGTCCCCATTTCTCCACATCCTCACCAGCATCTGTAGTCTCTTGAATTGTTCATTTTGGCCACTCTGACCAGTGAGAGGTGGTATCTCAGTGTGGTTTTGATTTGAATTTCCCTGATGATGAGTGATGCTGAGCATCGTTTCATGTGCCTGTTGGCCATCTGGATGTCCTCTTTGAAGAAGTGTCTGTTCATATCTTCTGCCCATTTCTTCACTGGATTATTCATTTTTTAGGTATGGAGTTTAGTGAGTTCCTTGTATATTTTGGATACTAGCCCTTTATCTGATATGTCATTTGCAACTATCTTTTCCCATTCTGTCAGTTGCCTATTAGTTTTCTTGATTGTTTCCTTTACAGTGCAGAAGCTTTTTATCTTGACGAGGTCCCAATAGTTCATTTTTGCTTTTTTCCCCTTGCCTTTGGGGATGTGTCAAGTAGGGAATTGCTGAGGTTGAGGTCAAGGAGGATGTTTCCTACTTTCTCGAGGATTTTGATGGTTTCCTGTCTCACATTCAGGTCCTTTATCCATTTTGAGCTTATTTTTGTGAATGGTGTAAGAAAGTGGTCTAGTTTCATTCTTCTGCATGTTGCTGTCCAGTTCTCCCAGCACCATCTGCTAAAGAGGCTGTGTTTTTCCCATTGGATACTCTTTCCTGCTTTGTCAAAGATTAATTGGCTGTACATTTGTGGACACAGTTCTGGGTTCTCTATTCCATTGGTTTATGTGTCTATTTTTGTGACAATACCATACTGTCTTAATGATGGCAGCTTTGTAGTAGAGGCTAATGTCTGGGATTGTGCTGCCTCCCATTTTGGTTTTCTTCTTCAATATTACTTTGGCTGTTCAGGGTCTTTTGTGGTTCCATACAAATTTTAGGATAATTTGTTCTAGCTTTGAGAAGAATGCTGTGTCAATTTTGATGGGGATTGCATTGAATGTGTAGATTGCTTTGGGTAATAATGACATTTTAACAATCTTTATTCTTCCAATCCATGAGCATGGAATGTTTTCCCATTTCTTGGTGTCTTCTTCAATTACTTTCTTAAGTTTTCATCGTAAGGTCTTTTACATCTTTGGTTAGGTTTATTCCTAGGTATTTTATGGTTTTTCATGCAATTGTGAATGGGGTCAGTTTCCTGATTTCTCTTTCCATTGCTTCATTATTGGTGTATAAAAATGCAATGGAATTCTGTGTGTTGATTTTGTAGCCTGCGACTTTACTGAATTCATGGATCAGTTCTAGAAGGCCTCTGGTGGAGTTGATCGGGTTTTCCATGTAGAGTATCATGTCATCTACAAAAAGTGAAAGTTTGACTTCTTCTTTGCCAATTTTGATGCCTTTCATTTCCTTTTGTTGTCTGATTGAAGTTTGACTTCTTCTTTGCCAATTTTGATGCCTTCCATTTCCTTTTGTTGTCTGATCTTTGTGAAACAACAGTGGTGAGAGTGGACACTCCTGTCGTGTTCCTGATCTCAGGGGGAAAGCTCTCATTTTTTCCCCATTGAGGATGATATTAGCTGTGGACTTTTCACAGATTGCTTTAATAAGTTTTTTTTTTGAGAGAGAGGAGAGAGAAAGACAGCATGAGCAGGGGAGGATCAGAGAGAGCAGGAGACACAGAATCTGAAGACAGGTTCCAGGCTCTGAGCTAGCGGTCAGCACAGAGCCTGACGTGGGGCTCGAACCCATGAACCAGGAGATCATGACCTGAGCTGAAATCAGGCGCTTAACTGACTAAGCCACCCAGGTGCCCCACTTTAATAATGTTTAAGTAAGTTCTTTCTATCCCAACTTTTTCAAGGGTTTTTATTAAGAAGCGATGTTGTATTTTGTCAAATGCTTTTTCTGCATCTATCAACAGGATCATATGGTGTATATTTTTTCTTTTGGTAATGTAATGTATCACATTGATGGATTTGCAAATATTGAACCAGCCCTGTAATGCAGGAATGAATCCCACTTGATCATGATGGACAGTTCTTTTTTATTTGTGGCTGAGTTCGATTTGCTAGTATCTTGTTGAATATTTTTGCACCTGTATTTGTTAAGGATATTGGTCTGTACTCTTTTTTGGGGGGGTCTCTGGTTTAGGAATCAGGGCAATATTTGCATCTTTGAGTCCAGAAGGCTTCCTTCCATTTCTATTTTTTTGGACTACCTTGAGAAGGATGGGTGTTAACTCTGCTTTAACTGTCTTGGTAGAACTCCCCCTGGGAATCCATCTGGGTCTGGGATTTTATTCATTGGGAGATTTTTGATAACGGATTCTATTTCTTCACTGGGTATGGGTCTGTTCAGATTTTCTATCTCTTTTCGTTTGAATTTTTGTAGGGCATGTGCGTTTAGGAATTTGTCCTTTTCTTCTAGATTGTCCCGTTTGTTGGCATATAATTATTCATAGTAATCTCTGATGATTGCTTGTATTTCTGAGGGATTGGTTGTAATAGATCCATTTTCCTTCATGATTCTGTCAATTTGGATGTTCTCTCTTTTGTTTCTGATGAGCCTTGCTAGAGATTTATCAATTTTGTTTACTCCCAGAAAACCAACTCTTGGTTTCATTGATTTTTTTTCAACTGCTCTTTTGGATTATATATTGTTTATTTCTGCCCTGATCTTTATTATTTCTCCTCTTCTGCTGGGTTTGAGGTGCTCTTGCTTCTCCCTTTCTATTTTCCTTAGGTGCTCTGTTACATTTTGAGTTTGTGCTTTTTCTAGTAGTTGAAGTAGGCCTGGATTGCAATAAACTTTCCTCATAGGACTGCCTTTGCTGCATCCCAGAGCTTTTGAGATGTTGTATTTTCGTTTTCTTTTGTTTCCATATTATTTTATTTTATTTTTTTAATAGTTTATTGTCAAATTGGTTTCCATATAACACCCAGTGCTCTTCCCAAGTGGCCTCCTCCATTACCACCCCCTCACCCTCCCCCTTCAGCCCTCGGTTCATTTTCAGTATTCAGTAGTCTCTCATGATTTGCATCCTTCTCTCTCCCCAACTCTCTTTCCCCCTTCCCCTCCCTATGGTCATCTGTTATGTTTGTAACCATATGTCTAACAGGTGAAACCTATGGTATCTATCCTTCTCCGCCTGACTATTTCGCTTAGCATGACACCCTTGAGGTCCATCCATCTTGCTACAAATGGCCATACTGCATTCTTTCTCATTGCCATGTAGTATTTCATTGTTAGGACGCCTTTGCAGTGTCCCAAAGAGTTTGGATTGTTGTATTTTTATTTTCATTTTTTTCCATTTTTTAAAAATTTTCTTCTCTAATTGCCTGATTAGCCCAATCATTCTTTAGTAGGGTAGTTTTTAACCTCCATAATTTTGGAGGTTTTCCCGACTTTTTCCTGTGGTTAATTTCAAGTTTCATAGCATTGTGATCTGAAAGTGTGCATGGTATGATCTTGATTCGTTTTTATTTATGGAGGGCTGCTTTATGCCCCAGTATGTGATTTATCTTGGAGAATGTGCCATGTACACTCGAGAGGAAGGTGAATTTCCTACCTTCAGGATGCAGAGTCTAAATATATCTATCAATTCCATCTGTTTCAGTGTGTCATTCAGGTCTATTGTTTTAGTGATTTTCTGTCTGGTTGATCTATCCATTGCTGTCAGTGGAGTATTAAAGTCCCCTGCAATTAGCAAATTCTCATCAATAAGATTATTTCTGTTTGCAATTAGTTCTTTTATGTATTTGGATGATCCCGAATTTGGCACATAGATGTTTATAATTGTTAGCTCTTCCTGATAGAGAGACCCTGTAATTATTATATAATGTCCTTCTTCATCTTTTGTTACTGCCTTTACTTTTTGATGTCCAGTCGCATGGTGGATATTTCTCCATCCCTTTACTTTCTATCTGAAGCTGTCCTCAGGTCTAAAATGAGTCTCTTGTAGACAGGAAATAGATGGGTTTTGGTTTTTTATCCATTCTTCTACCCTGTGTCATTTGACTGGAGCATTCAGTCCATTTACATTCATTGTTAGTATTGAAAAATATGGGTTTAGATTCATTGTGTTCTCTGTAGGGTTCATGTTTGTATTGATGTCTCTGGTGTCGTATATTCCTTGCTACATTTCCCTCATAGAGTCCCTCTTAGGATTTCTTGTAGGGCTGGTTTGGTGGTGATGAATTCTCTCAACTTTGGTTTATTTGTGAAAACCTTTATCTTTCCTATTTTGAATGACAGGCTTGCTGGATAAAGAATTCTTGGTTGCATATTTTTCCTGTTCATCACATTGAAGATTTCCTGCCATTCCTTCTGGGTCTGCCAAGTTTCATTAGATAGGTCTGTAACCACTCTGATAGGTTTCCCTTTGTATATTAGGGCCCTTTTCTCCCTAGCTGCTTTCAGAATTCTCTCTTTATCTTTATATTTTGCCAGTTTCACTATGATATGTCGTGCTGAAGGTCTGTTCAAGTTAAGTCTTAGGGGAGTTTGATATGCCTCTTGAATTTCAATGTTTTTCTCTTTCCCCAGATTGGAGAAATTTTCGTGTATAAATGATCCAATACGCCTTCAGGACCTATTTCTCTTTCTTCCTCTTCAGGAACTCCTATGATATGGATATTGTTCTGTTTGATTGTATCACACAGGTCTCTAATTCTCCTTTCATGGTCTTGTATCAATTTCTGTCTCTTTTTCTCGGCTTCCTCTTTTGCTATAACTGTGTCTTCTACTTCACATATTTCCTTCTCTGCTTCAATCTGTACAGTAGAAGCCTCCATTCTATTTTTTACCTCATTTATAGCCTTTTTTTTAACTCATCACAGCTATTTTGAAGGTTCCTACTCTTTGTATCAATATCTTCTCTGACAGCTTTTTTCAAGTGCAGAAATTGATTTTATGACAGTTGTTCTAAATTCTTGTTCAGTTATGTTGCTTGTGTCTGTTTTGAGCAGTTCTGTCTTTGGATTTCTTCCTGGAGTTTCTTTAGAGGAGAGTTCTTTTGTTTCATCATTTTGGCTACCTTTCTGTCTCTTGTCAGTTTTAAAAGCTTGTTGTGCACTGTGTGCCTATTAGTATGGCTCTCTTGAAGGAGGCTTTTTGACACTCCAGGGCCTGTCATTTCAGGAGATGTTATTTTAATGGTGTCTCTCAGTTTCTCTTATTATGCCTCTGATTAATTTATTTCCCTACTCAACGATATTTGGGACTTTCCACTATGTGTGCTGTGGCTTGTTTCTTGAGGTAGCCCTGAAAAGGAAAAGAGACAGACAAACACACAGGGAACACAAGCACTCAGATGCACTGACAGAACAAGTAAAGAAGCAAACCAAAATGGGAAAGAAAAAAAAGGGACAGGAAAGAAAAGAGAGGACTGGAAAGGAAAAAAAGAAGGAGGGGAGCCAGGGACAGCCAGAGATAAAGGACAGTTTGAGAGCATAAAACCTGCAGAGGGGGGAGATAAGGTTCAGATGAAGGAAAAAATATCTGAATGGTAAGGGTTGATCTAAGCACAGCAGTGCATAAATGTTGATCTTTCCCAGATTCCAGGGGGAAAGGGAGAAAAGAAGGACATAGGAAAATAGAAAAGAGGAAAGGCGAAAAAATTAAAAACTAAAAATATTAAGAAAAAAACAATTAAAAATAATAAGCAAAAACACAGCAGCTTTCCAGCGCAGACGGACATGGCTTGGTGTAAATAGGTTGGGTCTCAGGGACTGCTCTCTGAGGCGCTGCCTTGGTGGATGAGGGGAGAAGAATGGTGGCGCCTCAGGCCCCCCTCAGACCATGCGTTGCCAGACACTCCCTGGAGTCCATCCTCCTTGTGCCACAGGTGAGTCTAAATGTTTCGGTTTTCTAAGTCCTGCCAGGTTTCTAAGTCTTAGCCCACGTACTTTGATGTTGCCAGCACAGTTAAAATCTCCTGCAGGCAGGTGGCTTTCTGACCGGGATTGAGTAGGGGGATTGTGAAGCCAGTTTTTTCCCCTGGGTCCGCCTGAAGCCAGGCCCAAGGGAGAACAAGCCTGCTGAGGGTAATGGATCTCTCTCTCTCTGCACCCAGTGCCTCTCAGTCCTGGGCGAGGTCTCCCCTCTCCAGAGATTACGCTATGAGTGAATCAGTCTCTACTTCTCTTCCCTTGGTCTCTCTACTGCCCTGCACGGGGGTCCCACTTGCCACTCTCTTGGATCTGTGCACCTCTGGACACATGGCCACCCCGCACATGCAGGTCTGTGCGTCTGTGGACACAGGGCCACCCACACGTGCTGCTCTCCATGGAACTGTGTGTGCCTCTGGACACATGGCTCTCTGCAGGCCCAGTGCCAAACCTCTGGGCGCTTTGTCTCTCTGCTCTGCTTTGGGCCACGCTCCCTCCCCCAAAGTCTCCAGACCCAGTTCACACTCACTCAGGCATCCATGAGGCTGTTGTCAAGAAGGGGTCTGTGCGCGCACCTCCGTTCTTGGAGATCAGAAAGCTGTGGCTTTTAATTCTTCTCAGTTTGATAATTACGGACGGAGGTAATGGGGCTCCTTACTTCACCATCTTGCCAGCGCCCTCTAATTTCTCTTATTTTTTAATCCTGTGAATTAATTATGCAAAATAAAATTATTGTAATTTCATTGGATTATTATTTTAGTATTTATTGGGAACTATAGGTTTTTACTAATATGTTTTGACAGCAAACTTAATTTTGTTTTTTCCCCTCTTAGAGCCTCAAGAATATACAGGTAAAAACTTAAGCCTTAATTTTTTTTTTTTTGCAATATTTTCTCAGTACTGATGTTTGATGTGGGTTTTTTTTTTAATGTTTATTTTGAGTGAACAAGACAGAGTGTGAGTGAGGGAGGGACAGAGAGAGAGGGAGACACAGAGTCCACAGTGGGCTTCAGGCTCCCAGCTATCATGACAGAGCCCAATCTGAGGGTAGGACCCACAAACTGTGGGATCGTGACCTGAGTCAAAGTCAGACACTCAACCAACTGAGCCACCCAGGTGCCCATCGATGTGCGTTTTAATTCAACTAAGGATAGATATGGTAACTTCTGGTGTCTAATTTACTTGTTAACTCTTCAAAATTTTTCTTTTCCCTGTTTGGAGCCTAAGTGACAATGTGGAGGGAGTTGCCATCCCTGAAGACAAGAGATCAGGAGGAGGACCACATCACCAGAGTAGAGGGAATGAAATGAGTGTCATTTTACATAGAAATGGTGAGGAAACAAGTGATGATATGAGCCCAAGGTTTAGAGTGAGTACTTTGCCATGACCTGGCTCTGAAGATCAGAAAACACTCTCTGAGTCTATCAAGAAGCCTAAGCTTAGAGAAGAGGTCAGCTCTTGCCAGGCAGGGTGTGTGTGTGTATGTGTGTGTCAGTCACAAGAAAGGTTTAAACCATGGTTTTGAGTCTTACGTGGTGGGAGCCGTCCATGCCAGAGGAGAATGAGTGGAAATAAATTTGTAGCAAATGGAGGTAATGTATTCTTCATGGGCTCCACCGACTGTGGTCATTCTGTGGAGCTGTCTGCTGAGAGCCAAGGTGGCTGCCTGACACTTACTTAGCAAGCCCTCAAAGTCTGGCTAGCGTTCATCACTGTGACCGCAGTGGCGGTGATGGTAAGAAGGGTAAACTCAGAGCAGGAGAGCTCTCACACTTGGCCAACAGAAGAAAAGTTTGCACTCTCTGGTCAGATGAGAGAATGAATGCCTATTAGAGGAGCCTGTTCTAGAGCTTACATGTGTTATCCACTGTAATTGGGTGCTTTGTGCATGTTGAAGAATATTCTTGTAAAGTTGGAGGGTAACATTCTCATGTTTGGATGAAAAAACGTTTTTCTTCTAGGGATTGCCATTAATCCGGATCCTCCAGCATCTACGTGTAAAGCTGAGAGTGTACCCAAGTGTTTTTAAGCCAAAAGACCTTGTCCTCCAGGGCCCCCAGGCTAGAGTTTATGAAAGGCAATCTGTGAACAGCAGGAAGTCATCCAAGGCCTTTGCATAGTCAGCAGTTTGAGCTTTCCTTATGTGGAATTCCAAAGAGCACCTGGGGGTGTAAATGGCTGAAACCAAAACTAAATGATGGTTTTGTTCGTTTATTTGCAGGGACCGATTTATATAACTTAATAATTGGAGAAGAGAAATGTAAGTTGATAGGATTTGATTTTTCTGTTTCATCTCTGGTGCTGACATAAGTATGTGAAGTGATTGAATTTTCCAAGAAGGATGCTTCCAAGTGGGAGAGAGATTAGAAGATATTTTATTGCCTTTCTCCATTTTAGATGATATTTTAAATAGAAATCTCATTAAAACAAGGTTTTCTTAATCGTTCTAAAACTTGATTTCCTCAGGCACAATGGGAAAGCTAAAATGTTATTTACACCCACCTGTCAGATCATAGGTCTGCGCTGCTAATACACTGGGATGATTCGATGTCACTGGTTTGGTAACAACCTTAGAAAATGTTTTATCTCCTTTTAGTTTATAACGAATAACTGAGAAGGTCAATAATTTTTTATTTTTTAATGTTTATTTTTGAGAGGGGGGGAACAATCAGGGGAGGAGCAAAGAGAGAGAGGGATACACAGAATCTGAATCAGACTCCACGCTCTGAGCTGTCAGCACAGAGCCCGATGCTGGGCTTGAACTCACAATCTTTGAGATCATGACATGAGCTGAAGCCAGTTGCTTGACCAACTAAGCAACCCAGGAACCCCTACAATTTTAATAATGGAAACAGAGAAATTTACTTGCTGAAGAAATAACCATTTAGAAAAAGAAGGTACCACTGCCCTTTCAAATATTTTTTGTGACTTCATTTTAGTTATTTCTACTCTGGTAGCTCATCCTACTGACCTATGTCATGTGTTCTATAAACAGTATGAATTCAAGACATGCTTCACAAATGTAAAGACCTCTCTTTATTTGTGAAAAGAGTCACACATTAAAAGATAGGTTTATCTGGCACTATGCTTTTTTTTTTTAATTCTGATTCCTATTATATGAATTAAATGTCTTCAGGAAAGTAAGAGAGAAAGTAAGTTTCTCTCTGATGAAGCTCTTACATCGAAGGTAAGAATCCCTTCTTTGCCTGGATTGTGTTCTAAAGACACAAGTAAATGTAACGAATTATTACTCACTCAACATGTTTTTTGAAGGAGAACATCAAAATAGTTGAGCCCTTTAATGAAATTAAAAATTTTTTTAGTGTTTATTAATTGAGTGAGAGACAAAGCACAAGCAGGGGAGGGGGCAGAGAGAGCAGGAGACAAAGAATCCAGAATACGTTCCAGGCTCTGAACTATCAGCACAGAGCCCAGTGTGGGGCTCGAACTCACAAACCACCAGATGATGAACTAAGCTGAAGTCAGACACGTAGCTGACTGAGGTACCCAGGTGCCATATTTAATGAAATTTTATGTTATTTATTTTATTTTTTTATAATAGTTTATTGTCAAATTAGTTTCCATATAACACCGCGTGCTTCTCCCCACAAGTGCCCCCCACCATGACCATCATGCCCTCCCCCCCTCCCCCTCCGCCCTCAGTCCATGGTTCGTCTCCAGTATTCAATAGTCTCCCTTGATTCGTGTCCCTCACTCATCCCCGCTCTCTTTCCCCCTTCCTCTCCCCATGGTCCCCTGCCAGGCCTGTCCTGTTAGACCTATGAATGCAAACATATGGTATCTATCCTTCTCTGCCTGACTTACTTCGCTTAGCATGACACCCTCAAGGTCCAT
>PISW01016512.1:0-12947 GCA_004023785.1 Mungos mungo | reverse complement strand
TGGGTGGCTCGGTCAGTTAAGCGTCCCACCTCAGCTCAAGTCATGATCTCATTGCTCATGGCTAGCACCCCTGAGTCAGGCACTGTGCTGACAGCTCAGAGCCTGGAGTCTGCTTCAGATTTCGTGCCTCCCTCTCTCCCTGTGCCCCTCCCCCACTTGCACTCTTTCTCAAAAATTAATAAATGTTAAAAATTTATTTAAGAATGCTCCTTTGTCACAGGTACATAGTCACAGCTTAAAATTATAGTTATATGGTATGTTTCCTTTGAAAGGATTAATCTACTTCTTTAATGTAGACTGTTGGGGTTAAATTTTGTCTCATTCTGGTTTTGAATTCTATAATAAAATGCTTTCTTCTGTATGGGACTTTCCACACATGAATTAGTTGTAGTTACGTGTACCTGTGTATTTTGTAACAGGATGGTGATGTTCATCTAGTACACATGAAGACCTGTGAGTTTCAGTCAAATATGAATCAACCATGCCATTTACCAGTAAAATTATGTATGTATTTCTCTGTATAAATATTACCCAAACATACTTTGGGACTCATCTCTTTCTTTCCTTGGTCAGTTGTCAGTGAATGTTTTATCATGTCTAGGTAAATTGTCATAATGATAGACAGGTAATGTCTTAGTGAGTCACCATAATAGATCATTAATTTCATCATATATTTATTGGTGGCTTTATATTCTCCTTGCCTGGGAGAATTACTTTTGTAAATTGAAAGTAATTTTCCAACATTCTCTACCTCCAAGGTGCCTGGGTGACTCTGTTAAGCATCCATGTCTTGATTTCTGGCTCAGGTCATGAACACAGGGTCATGAGATTGAGCCCCATATCAGGCTAAGAGCTAAGACTGGAACCTGTTTGGGATTCTCTCTGCATCTCCTTCAGCCCTTCCTCTGCTCGCTTGCTTTCATGTACTCGCTCGCATGCTCTCTTTCTCAAAAAAAAAAAAATAAATAAAATAAATACTACTCCCACTACTACTAATTCTGTACCTGTACCTCTGTATCAAGTTTAGAATGTTTATCCTCACTTGTGGTGCTATGCCCATGACATGCTTTGGTACCATTCTCATTAAGTTTTGTGCCTTCTGTAGTATTTTCTTGGTGGTTTACATAGAGATTACTTATAACACCTTTAAAGGTATAAAAACCCATTTTAAACTGTTATTCTCAGTTGCATACAAAATTATTCTACTTATCAGCTACACACCTACACCCACTTTAAATTACTGATTTCACAAATTCTATCTTTTAATATGTACTTTATTGCCTACATTTATCATTTTTATACTTTTTTTAAATTTAATTAGTGTATTTAGAGAGAAGGAGCAGGGAAGAGGCAGAGAGAGTGGAACAGAGGACCAAAAGTAGGCCCTGTGCCCTCGGCACAGAGTGCTCTGTGGGGCTCAAACTCTTGAGTGGTGAGATCATGACCTGAGCTGATATTTCATGCTTAACTGACTGAGCTACCCAGTCACCCCTGATTCTTTTATACTCTTAGTGAAAAAAATATTGTAGCAGAAATTAAAGTGACTTGTTCTACCTCATTACAACATGATAGGTTTCTATAATTGTGTACTTTTAAAATTTCTTAATGTGGTTTTTTTTTTGGTAATGTTTTATATTTATTTTTGAGAGACAGAGAGTGCAAGCAGGGGAGGGTCAGAGAGAAAGGGAGATGCAGAATCTGAAGCAGGCTCCAGGCTCTGAGCTAGCTGTCAGCAGAGCCCAATGCGGGGCTCGAACCCACCAACCATGAGATCATGACCTGAGTTGAAGCCTGACGCTTAACCAACAGAGCCACCCAGGTGCCCCTTCTTAATGTGTTTTTGTTTTTGAGCGAGTGCGCGCGAGAGAGAGCCAATGAAGGAGAAGCAGAGAGAGAGAGAGACACAGAGCCCGAAGCAGACTCCAGGCTCTGACTATTAGCACAGAGCCTGATGTGAGGGTAGAACTCCCCGAATTCGAGATCTTGACCTGATCCAAAGTCGATCACTTATTCAACTGAGTCACCCAGGCACCCAATCATGTAAATTTTTATATTTAGCAGAGAGCTTTGTGTTCTCATGCTGTTTCATTCACTGTTTAGAATCCTATTATTTCAACCAGAAAGACTTCCTTTAACATTTCTTGTAGGACAGGTCTACTTGTCAACCTAGAGGGGTTTTTACTTGGGAAGGTTTCCATTTCTACATTCATGGAAAACAGTTTTGCCAGACAGGGTATTCTTAGTGGATATGTTTTGAACGTTCAATACTTGAATAGATTGGCCTGTGCACTTCTTCCCATAAGGTCTACTGAGAATCCCAGTACTCCTCTTATAGGAGCTCTCTGGGATGAGATGAGTTGCCTTGCCATGCGGGTTCAAGTTTCTCCTCTCATGTGTGAGTTTTGGTGGGTTAATTTTATGTCACTGTGTTCACATCTTGACATTTATCCGACTGTGAATTGACTGAGCTTGTTGCATTTGTCTCTTCTTTCCACAAATGAGACTGTAGTTAGTCATGTCAGTGCTCTGCCCCCCTTTCCCTCCCATCTCCCCAGAGGTTCCCTCGATGTACATATTAGATCACTAGTTGGTGTCCCTTGAGTCCCTAGACTCTGTCAGTAGATTCTTAGTAGATAATTTAACACAAGAATACTTGGGTTTGTCTGACTCTTTCTTCTACTTGGTCAAGTCTGTTATTGACCCCCTTAGTGTACTTTTAAAGTCAGTAATTGAACTCTTCATCTCCCAATTTCTTGTTGATTGTTTGTTCCAAGATCTGTTTCTTTGGCTTTACATTTTGGTCATGAATAGGTTTCCTGCTATCATGTAGTTAACTATCTATTTTTCTTCTTCCTCCATAAGCATTTTTATGATGGTTATTTTGAATTCCTTGTGAGGCAATTAATACTACTTTACTAATTTAGGGCCACTTTTGGAGGTATATTTTGTTTCTGTAATTGGAACACCATTTCTTCTTTCTTTGCATCCTTTGATGTCTTTGGGTGACATTTGAGAATTAACAAATAAATAACCCAAAAAGTCCCACAAAAACAAAAACAACAGTTTCTGGGCCCAGTCATACGGACTTAATTTGTATAGAGGAGCACAAATTATAGTAATTCTGAAGACAGTGACACATGTTCTGGGCATTTGTCATGTCTGAATTTTTTTTAATGTCAAGATTAAAAAGTGTAGTTACTTTTTAGAGCCCATGATTCCGTTCTTTCTCCGTTTACCTTCAGCTCTGTAGTCTCTTAAGCGTTTGAACAAATGGTCTCCATTTTTCTGAGCAGCCACCACAGAGTATCCAGAGCGCCCTCTCATTCCTTCTGCTTTGCATGTCATGCATAACAGAAAGAAACCCCTCATCATATCAAGGAAACCAGATTGTTGAATATACATGTGTTTCTCTTCTTAACAGAGGGAAGACTTCTCACAGTGCTGCCATGAAGTGTCAGGGAGGGTGGGCAACTGTTGTAGGCAAGTGTCCTAAACGTTCTTTGTCTTTGCCATGTGGCTTTTCATTTGGACTTGCCTGGGTGTGCTGTATTCTAACTGGCTTCTGGAGCCCTCAAGAAGTCCTTTGGCCCATTTTTGTCTCCATGGAGGAGCAAAGTCCTGCTGCTTCTGCTTTCTCCATTCTGCTAATGTCCTATCATGGGTATTACTTTTGCTCATTAGCATATTTCCATATATGCATGTCGGTGTAGTAAGTGGGATAACTTCTTTTGTATCTTTTAGTTCTATCTTGCCATAACACCCTAGCCTTGTTGGTAGACAGACCAAGAAGAGTCCTTTGGTACAGTGGTATTGGCAGCAGTGGACACTGTGGCCCTGACTACTTATACTTAAGGGATGATGGGAAAGGGGATGGGGTGTAGTGAAATGCAGAATGTATATTAGGATGGGTATAACCAAATAGGGACCATTACTTGTAATGAAATCCTACTGCTAGAAGAGATCAAGGGTAGAAAACCTTCTAGGGAAAGCCCACCTTACATCAGCTCTTTGCAGAACAGTGCCTTTGAAACAGAAGTCAAAAATCGATTTTTAAACATAAATTTTCTCTGGAAGGACATTTGGAAATTCTGAAAATTCACATAGTCCAAACTGAAAATAATCACTGAAAGTATTTCAAATATAAAATTGGATTAACCATTCACTGAAACGATTCTGGAAATTAGAGATTTGAAAAGGAAGATAAAAATTCAAAATGCGATTGATTTGAAAAGTCCTGTTTGGAGGGTTCATTATTCTTCCACCAACATGTGATCCCCCGGTTCCAAAGTTTCTAATTTTGATAAACACAGGAGGGTTTTATCCAAACACCACTGTTCAATAGTTGCTCCAAATTAACTATTATATTGTAAGTATTTATGTGCTGTGTTCTTAAGAAGGCCTTTAGTTGAGGACTCTAGCTTCCGAAATTACTGAGGTGTTGATAGTGGAGACAGAAGTTACCAAGGCAATGAGTGTGTGAAAAACATGGATCAAGGGTCAAATTCTAAGAAACATGAGAAGATTCCATCTCCAGAGAGCCAGTATAAAAGTAAGAAATGTGGAAAGTCTTCTATGTAAGCTCAAATCTAATTGTATGTCATTGTATCGACATCGGAGAGAAGACTTAGAAATGTAATAACTCTGGGACAGCTTTTAATTAGTCTGCAAAACTCCCTCAACAGCAGAGATTTCATAATGGGAAGAAGAAATCTAACAAATTTATACAATAAGGCAAAGTCTTTACCACTCCAAACTTATCAACCTAAGGAGATACATACAGAGGTGAAGGCTAAATAAATATATTTAATTATAAATATCAACACACACACACACTCACAATATGTGTATGTGTGGCAAAGTTGTTAAGCCCAACTGCAAACTTTCTGAACATCAGGGAGAGCATAGTGAATGATACCCTACAAATGTAAAAGATGTGGTGAAGTGTTTAGTTTGTAACCAAAACTATTCAACATGAGATAATACATCCTGGGGAGATAACTTACAAATGTCAAGAATATTGGCAAAGTCTTTAACTAGAACTGAACTCTTGCTTAACATCAGAGAAAATACACTGGATAGAAACCCTAGAAATGTCATAAATGAGGAAGGACTTTTGGTTTTAATAAACACTGCAGTAAAAAAACCAGAGTCTTTGTAAAGGATAAATACCTGAAAGATGTAGACATTTGGCAAACTATGTAATGAAAAGGGAAATCTTAATAAAATCAATTTGCAGCAAGAAGCAGTCAGTCAATAGCACTTTTCAGACAGGATTCTAAATCAGTGTTTATCTACAGGAAAATCCAATTTTGAAACACAGATTATGTACAGTAGTGTAGGTATAAGGGGCATTAACCCCTCCACCATTGAAAATCTGTGAGTATCTTTTGAGTCCCCATAACTTAAAACCATAGGTACTGTTCCATGGTAATAGGCTATTGTTGACCCGAAGTCTTACCTAGAAGGTTTATCAGTCATCCCATTCTTTGTTGGTTATCTGTAGTGTAAATGGTATTGTTATAATTAAGTAAGCTTGAGAAAACAAAAGATTAAGGAAACTATATGAACACACATTTACAGTTGTTCTTTGGATTTATGTTAAAAAATCTGTGTGTAAGTGGAACAAACTGTTAAGACCCTTATTATTGAATGGTCAACGTAAAAATGGTATTTTAAGATGCCTGAATGGATCTAGGGGCAATTGATGTCTGGAGAAGAACAGTTATTCTCAGTGTGTCTCCTTTTTTCTCTTGTCTGCATCTGAGGGGGTTTTTTTTGTTTTGTTTTTTGCATGGCATATGTTACTAATTTTATGCCTAAAACGTCTCATGCTATGGCTTTATTGCTTATGTCATGCAAAATTATTTTATTGTTGTCTCACAGACATGGGGGGCTCTTTTATTCTTTTATTTTTTTATAATAGTTTATTTTCAAATTAGTTTCCATATAACACCCACTGCTTCTCCACACAGGTGCCCCCTCCATGATCGTCACCTCCTTCCCTCCTCCCCCTTCAGCCCTCGGTTTGTTTTCAGTATTCAATAGTCTCTCATGATTTGTGTCCCTCGCTCTCCCTGACTCTTGTCCCCATCCCCTCCCTACGGTCCTCTGTTAGGTTTCTCCTGTTAGACCTATGAATGCAAACATATGGTATCTGTCCTTCTCTGCCTGACTTATTTTGTTTAGCATGACACCCTCGAGGTCCATCCACTTTGCTACAAATGGCCATATTTCATTCTTTCTCATTGCCATGTGGTACTCCATTGTATATATATTTACCACACATGTGGATCCATTCATCAGGTGATGGACATTTAGGCTGTTTCCATGATTTGGCTATTGTAGAAAGTACTGCTATGAACATTGGGGTACATGTGCTCCTATGCGTCAGCACTTCTGAATCCCTTGGGTAAATCCCTAGAAGTGCTTTGCTGGGTCATAGGGGAGTTCTTTTAATAGTTTTTTGAGGAACCTCCACACTGTTTTCCAGAGCGGATGTACCAGTTTACATTCCCACCAAGAGTGTTAGAGGGTGCCTGTTTCTCCACATTCTCACCAGCATCTATAGTCTCTTGATTTGTTCATTTTAGCCACTCTGAGCAGTGTGAGGTGGTATCTCAGTGTGGTTTTCATTTTAATTTCCCTGATGAGTGACACTGAGCATCATTTCATGTGCCTGGTGGCCATCTGTATTTCCTCTTGGGGGGTCTGTTCAGGTCTTCTGCCCATTTCTTCACTGACTTATTCCTTTCTCGGGTATGGAGTTTAGTGAGTTCCTTGTAGATTTTGGCTACTAGCCCTTTATCTGATATGCCATTTGCCACTATCTTGTCCCATTCTGTTGGCTGCCTATTAGTTTTCTTGATTGTTTCCTTTGCAAGGCAGAAGCTTTTTATCTTGATGAGGTCCCAATAGTTCATTTTTGTCCTCGATTCCCTTGCCTCTGGGAATGTGCCGAGGAGGAAATTGCTGAGATTGAGTCAGGGAGGCTGTTTCCTGCTTTCTCCTTGAGGGTTTTGATGGTTTCCTGTCTCACATTCAGGTCCTTTATCCTTTTTGAGTTTATTTTTGTGAATGGGGTAAGAAAACGGTCTAATTTTATTTTTCTACGTGTTGCTGTCCAGCTCTCACAACACCACCTGTTAAAGAGGCTATCTTTTTTCCATTGGATAGTCTTTCCTGTTTTGTCAAAGATTAATTGGCCATACATTTGTGAATCCAATTCTGGGCTCTCCATTTTATCCCATTGGTTCATGTGTCTGTTTTTGTGCCAATACCATACTGTCTTCATGATGACAGCTTTGTAGTAGAGGATGAAATTTGGGATTGTGATGCCTCCTGTTTTGGTTTTCTTCTTCAATATTACTTTGGCTATTTGGGGTTTTCTGTGGTTCCATGTGAATTTTAAGATAGTTTGTTCTAGCTTTGAGAAGAATGCTGGTGCAACTTTGGGGATTGCATTGAATGTGTAAATTGCTTTGGGTAATCATGACATTTTAACAATGTTTATTCTTCTGATCCATGATCACAGAATGTTTTCCCATTTCTCTGTGCTTCTTCAATTTCCTTCATAAGTCTTCTAAAGTTTTCAGCATACAAGTCTTTTACATCTTTGGTTAGGTTTATTCCTAGGTATTTTATGGTTTTTCATGCAATTGTGAATGGAATCCACTTTTTGATTTCTCTTTCTGTCACTTCATTTTTGGTGTATAAGAATGCAACTAATTTCTGTACATTGATCTTGTACCCTGTAACTTGACTGAATTCATGGATCAGTACTAGAAAACCGCTGGTGGAGTTACTCAGGTTTTCCATATAGGGTATCATGTCATCTACAAAAAGTGAAAGTTTGACTTCAGTTTGACGATTCTCATGCCTTTTATTTCTTCTTGTTGTCTTATTGCTGATGCTAGGACTTCCAGACTCTGTTAAAGAACAGTGGTGAGAGTGGACATTCTTGTGTCCTTGATTTCGAGGGAAAAGCTCTCAGTTTTTCCCCATTGAGGATAACATTGGCTGTGGGCTTTTCATAACTGGCTTTTATGATGTTTAACTAATTTTTTTCTATCCAACTTTCTCGAGGGTTTTTATTAAGAGGGGATGTACTTTTTCAAATGCTTTTTCTCCATCTATCGACAGGATCATATGGGGTTTTTTTCTTTTCTTTTGTTAATGTGATGTATCACATTGATGGATTTGTGAATATTGAACTAGCCTTGTAACCCAGGAATGAATCCCACTTAATCATAATGGATAATTCTTCTCATATGCTGTTGAATTTGATTTGCTAGTATCTTGTTGAGTATTTTTGCATCTGTATTCATTAAGAATATTGGCCTGTAGTTCTCTTTTCTTGTTGGGTCTCTGCCTTGCTTAGAAATCAAAGTGATAGGTGTTTTGTAGAATGAGTCCAGAAGTCTTCCTTCCATTTCTATTTTTTGGAATAGCTTTAGAAGGATTGGTGTTAACTCTGCTTTAAATGTCTGGTAGAATTCCCCTTGGGAATCCACCAGCCCTGGGCTTTTACTCGTTGGGAGATTTTTGATAACTGATTCAATTTCTTTACTGGTTATCAGTCTATTGAGATTTTCTGTCACTTCCCGTTTGAATTTTGGTAGTGCATGCGCATTTAGTAACTTGTCCATTTCTTCTAGGTTGTCCAGGTTGTTGGCATATAATTTTTCATAGCAATCTCTGATGATTGCTTGTATTTCTGAGAGATCTGTTGTAATAGATCTATTTTCCTTCATGATTTTGTCTATTTGAGTGTTCTCTCTTTTCTTAGGGGCCTAGCTAGAGGTTTATCAATTTTGTTTTTTTGTTTTTTTGGTTTTTTTTTTAAAAAAAAACAGCTCTTGGTTTAATCTGTTCAATTGTTTTTGTGGATGCTATCTTGTTTAATTCTGCCCTGATCTTTCTTATTTCTCTTCTTTTGCTGGGTTTTGGGGTGCTCTTGCTGCTCCCTTTCTAGTTTCCTTAGTTGCTGTGTTAGGTTTTGAGTTTGCACTGTTTGTAATTTGTTGAAATAGGCCTGGATTGCAATGAAATTTCCTCTTAGGACTGCCTTTGCTGCGTCCCAGAGAGTTTGGATTGTTGTACTCTCATTTTCATTTGTTTCCATATATTTTTTAATTTCCTCTCTAATTGCATGGTTCGCCCAGTCATTCTTCAGTATGGCAGTTTTTAAACTCCACATTTTTGGAGGTTTTCCAGACTTCTTCCTGTGGTCGATTTCAAGTTTCATAGAATTGTAATCTGAAAGTGTGCCTGGTATGATCTCAGTTCCTTTGTATTTATGAAGGACTGTTTTATGGCCCAGTATGTGATCAAACATGGTGAATGTTCTATATGCACTCAAGAAGAAAGTGAATTCCCAGCTTCAGGTTGCAGAGTTCTAAATATATCTATCAATTCCATCTGTTCCAGTGTGTCATTCAGCTCCATTGTTTTAGTGATTTTCTGTCTGCTTGACTTATCCATTGTTGTAAGTGGGGTATTAAAGTCCCTGCAATTAGCACATTCTTATCAATAAGATTGCTTTCATTTGTGATTAGTTGTTTTATGTATTTGGGAGCTCCCAAGTTAGGCACATAAATGTTTATAATTGTTAGCTCTTCCTGAAGGAGGACCCTGTAATTATTATATAATGTCCTTCTTCATCTTGTGTTACTGCCTTCACTTTAAAGTCCAGTTTGTCCGATATAAGTGCTACCTCTGCTTTCTTTTGGCGTCCAGACGCATGGTAGATATTTCTCCATCCCTTTACTTTCAATTTGAAGGTATCTTCAGATCGAAGGTGAGTCTCTTGTAGACAACAAATAGATGGGTTTTGGTTTTTGATCCATTCTGCTACGCTGTTTCGTTTACCTGGTACATTCAGTCCATTTACATTCAGTGTTATTATTGAAAAATGTGGGCTTAGATTCATTGTGTTCTCTGTAGGGTTCATGTTTGTATTGATGTCTCTGGTGTCTTCTATTCCTTGGTACCTTTCTCTCCTAGAGTTCCTGTTAGGATTTCTTGTAGGGCTGGTTTGGTGGTGATGAATTTTCTCAACTTTTGTTTATTTGGGAACACCTTTTTCTCTCCTATTTTGAATGACAGGCTCGCTGGATACAGAATTCTTGTTGGCATGTTTTTCCTGTTCAGCGCATTGAAGATTTCCTGCCATTCCTTTCTGGCCTGCCAAGTTTCATTAGATAGGTCTGTAACCACTCTAATAGGTTTCCCTTTGTATGTTAGGTCCCTTTTATCCCTAGCCACTTTCAGAATTCTCTCTTTATCTGTATATTTTGCCAGTTTCACTATGATATGTCATGCTGAAGGTTGGTTCAGGTTATGACTTAGGGGAGTTCGGTATGTCTCTTGAATTTCAATGTCTTTCTCTTTCCCCAGACTGGGGAAATTTTTGTGTATAATTTGGTCCAGCACCCCTTCGGGACCTTTTTCTCTTTCTTCCTTTTCATGAACTCCTATGATAAGGATATTGTCCTGTTTGATTGTATCACTCAGGTCTCTGATTCTCCTTTCGTGCTCCTGGACCAATTTGTCTCTTGCTCGGTTTCTTCTTTTGCTATAACTGTCTTCTAATTCACCTATTCTCCTCTCTGCTTCTTCAATCCGTGCATTGGCAGCCTCCATCTTATTATTCACCTCATTTATAGCCTTTTTTTTTTTAACTTGTCACAGCTATTTTGAACCTTCCTAGTCTTTGTATCAACATCTTCTCTGACAACTTCTATGCTTTTTTCAAGCCCAGTGATTAATTTTATGATAATTGTTCTAAATTCTTGTTGAGTTACGTTGCTTGTGTCTGTTTTGAGCAGTTCTGTCGCTGTGATTTCTTCCTGGAATTTCTTTATGAGAGAGTTCTTTCGTTTCATCATTTTGGCTAGCTCTCTGTCTCTTATCAGTTTTAAAAGCTCTTTCCGCACTGTGCGCCTGTTAGTATGGCTCTATTTTTGGAGGCTCTTTGACTTTCCAGGGCCTATCATTTCAGGAGATGTTCTTTTAATGATGTCTCTAAGTTTCTCTTGTTGTGCTTGTAATTAATGTATTTCCTTACTCATTGATATTTGAGACTTTCCACTATGCTTTGACCTGTTTTTTGAGGTAGCCCTGAAAAGGAAAACAGACAAACACACAGGGAACACAAGCATGCAAACACACTGACTGCTCCGGCAAACAAGCAAACCAAAGGGTTAGGAAAAAAAGGGAGCAGGAAATACAAGAGATTACAGGAAAGGAGGGCGGGGGGGAAGCCAAGGGTGCAGAGACAACCAGAGATAAAGGACATTCTGAGAGCCTAAAACCTGTGGAGGATGGAGATAAGAATGAGATAAGGGGAAAATATCTGGATGGTAAGGGTTGATCTAATCACAGCAGTGTTAAATGTTGGGATTTCCCAGACTCCAGGGGGGAAAGGGAGAAAAGGAGGAAATAGGAAACTGCAAAAGAGAAAACCGGGGGGAATTTTTTTAATATTAAAAATTAAAAATAATTAGGAAAGAAAAAATTGAGGGGGAAAAATAGTAAAAAATAACACAACAAGAAGTATCCAGAACTCAGGAGTGGATTGGTTAGGTTCAATGTAAGTATGTCGGGTCTCTGGGCCTGGTCTCTGAGGCCCCGCCTTAGTAGATGCAGGGAGAAGAATGGAGGCACCTCAAGTTTCTCTCAGACCACGAGTTGCCAGCCACTCTCTTGAGTCCAACCTCCCCCTGCCACAGGCGGGTCAAGTTGTTTCGGTTTTCTAAGATCTCCTGGGCCTTCAAATCTTTAAACTTTCTGCCACCGTTAAAATAACCTCTGGCAGCTAGGTGGTTTTGTGGTTGGGACTGTGCAGGGGAATCAGAGAGCCAGCCTTTCCCTGGCTCCACCTGAGGTCTTTGGGGTGCCGGGTCCACCAGATAACAAGCCCACTGAGGGGGTTGGATTTCTCTCCCTGGGCCCAGAAGTTGCAAATGGAAAGTTTGTCTCTCTGACACGTGCCACAGGCTAAGGTCTCTATTCATTCTCTCCTCTTCCCCTTGGCTCTTCACAGCCCTGCAGACTCACGCAGATCTCAAAATTCTGAGCTAACCTACACAGCTGTCCTGCCCACTCACAGTGCTGCACGGGGCTGTGCAGCCTCTGGACCAGCACTCTCTGCGGCCCCGGTCTAAGACTCTGGGCACTCTTTCCCAGCTCTGCTTTGAGCCAGCACTCTGGCCCTCAGAATCTCAGCCCAACATAAGTCTGATCCAGTGCTGATGGGTGTCCTTCCAAGGATCCTGACCCACAGCTGGCAGAGACCTCCCTCACTTCCACTGAGCCCTGTGATGAATCTAGTCCACTGCTCTGAACTGTGTGTAGAGCACTGATTAATTGATAAAGCAGGTCACCATTCACCAGCACTGAGATTCTTTTTCTGCTTCAAACAGCCTACCCAGTTTTTAGGCTAGATGTTCCTATGTTGTTTCATGGCCTAGGCTGTCCTCAGAATCATTTGGACCTGAATGGAAAGATTTATTTTTTTTTATTTTAATGTTCTTGTTTATTTTTGGGAGACAGAGTGAGACAGCAAGAGCAGGGGAGGGTCAGAGAGAGAGGGAGACACAGAATCTGAAGCAGGCTCTAGGCTCTGAGCTAGCTGTCAGCACAGAGCCTCATGCGAGGCTCAAACCCACAAACTGTGAGATCATGACCTGAGCTGAAGTTGGACACTTAACCGACTGAGCCACCCCGGCGCGCCGAAAGAGATTTCTACCAGTTGTGAATCCAATAAAAAAGGGTAGCATATTCTACTCACATTTCACATTGGTTCAAAGGAAGGAGAAGAATTCATTTTCAATACCTGTTATTTGGGGGTATTGAGATTTGCCCAGTGAAAGTTGTGTGTGAGCACAACTCAATATAAAAAGTTGCCAGTTGAGCTGATTCTGAGAAGTACTGAAGTGGGAACTACC
>PISW01016511.1:0-12923 GCA_004023785.1 Mungos mungo | reverse complement strand
AAAAAGCTTTTGACAAAATACAGCACCCTTTCTTAATAAAAACCCTTGAGAAAGTAGGAATAGAAGGAACTTACCTAAACATTATAAGAGCAGTCTATGAAAAACCCACAGCTAATATCATCCTCAATGGGGAAAAACTGAGAGCTTTCCCCCTGAGATCAGGAACACGACAGGGGTGTCCACTCTCACCACTGTTGTTCAACATAGTGCTGGAAGTCCTAGCATCAGCAATCAGACAACAAAATGAAATAAGAGGCATCAGAATTGGCAAGGAAGAAGTCAAACTTTCACTTTTTGCAGATGACATGATACTCTACATAAATGTTATTTTTGAGAGAGAGAAAGAGAGACAGAGACAGAGAGAGAGGGAGACACAGAATCGGAAGCAGGCTCCAGGCTCTGAGCTGTCAGCACAGAGCCCGACGCAGGGCTCGAAACCACAAACGTGAGATCGTGGCCTGAGCTGAAGTCAGACACTTAACCGACTGAGCCACCCAGGCACCACTGGACATGTTCAACTTCTAACTTGTGGTCGCTGTGAATGTGACCTTAGCTGGAAATTGAGTCTCTGCCTATGTAATCAAATTAAGAGGAGGTCAGACTGGATTGGGGGGCCTTGGTCCAAGGCCATGTGGCGAGGGAGCAGAGGTGATGTGTTCACAAGCCGGGGGGCACCGGGCTGCTGGGAGCCACGGGAAGCTGAGAAGGTTCACAAAAGGATCCTCTCCCAGCGCCTTCAAAGAGCGCGGCCCTGCACACACCCAGACGTCAGAGCTGAGCCTCCAGAGCCGCGAGAGCACGTCTGGGGGGTCAGCTGCCCTGCCGGCGCCCGCTCTCAGACGGCACAGGCTCCCCCAGACGCCCGGGCCGGGGCAGGGACCACGAGGAAGCCGCCTTGTCCGATGATGGGCCAGTTTGGGACTTGTCCACACCGCCCGGCCTCCACGCTGTGTCCCCGGGAAGCCACCCAGAGAAACGGGCGAGCAGGACGTTTTCCGGGAACCGGGCACACCAGCTCCACCCCAAGCCCGGGAGCAGCCTGGCCCTGTGTTTATGGTCACGTGTTTGGTAAACTTGGCGAAAGATACTCAGGCTGCCGTAAAAATACTGTTTGGTGTCTTTCCACTGGGCCGCGCTGCCCCTGGGGCTGGAGGGCCGTGGAGGGGACTCAGCTAGGTTGGAGAGCTCCAGGCCTCTGCACGCTACACTGTATCCATGCGGTTCAAAGCCCCTTCCAGGGAGCAAGTCACTACTGGAAGCTTCCAGGTGCTGGTAAGGGGCAGGGTCAGATTCACTCATCATGTAGAGGGTCTTCACATCGCCCCAATGGCCTTTCTCTGCCGGCCAGCCTCCCCGGCTTAGACGCCTTAGCTGGAGGCCAGGGGTTCCCTGTCACTGCCCAGGCAGCGGCGGACCGCGTCACCACCCCCTGCCCACCTCCCACAGTGCCCCCTCCTTCCTGCACTTGCTCCCGGTGGGCGCCTGTCTCCGCATCTGCTGTCCTGCAGCCCATCTGCAGAGGTGCCGTGAGTTTTCCTACCACACTGATGCGCACCGACCCATGCGGCCCTTAACGCCCAGCAGGGACCAGGACAAGACGCCAGTACGGTCACCCAGGGCCTTCAGACACCACACGCGAGAACGCCGGGTGACCAGAAAGCTTAGCGCTCCCTTCTAAGAAGACTCAGTAGATGTTTTTCCAGATCTGACAACAATCTTAAAAAATGACATTACTGACATTGACGTGTGAAGAAAGCCTTCTAAGCGTCAATAATAATAACATGAAAGTCTCCCGGAGCTGTGCTAGAGGACCGTCGTGTCCCTGGAGACTGAGAACGTGCCACCAAAAACACAGGTTATGGGGGGCATTAATTAGTACAGGAGTTATGCTTTTTTTCTGGATTTTACGATGCCTGTGGCCTCCCAGCATTTGTAAACTTACATCTGTTGTAAGGTTTTCTTTGTGTTTATTTAGCGCCCTATTTGCTATCGTTTCCTTAGACAGACCTCGCGGCTCCCGGCGCCAGCACCCCTGCAATCCGCAGCCAGTGTGCACCTGACGGGACGGGACTTCCCTCCCCTCCCGCAGCCCTCACCCCTCCCCTCCCAAAACCCTCACCCCTCCTCTCCCAAAGCCCTCACCCCTCCCGAAGCCCTCACCCCTCCCCGCAGCCCCCACCCCTCCTGCAGCCCTCACCCCTCCCTTCTCACAGCCCTCACCCCTCCCTTCCCGCAGCCCCCACCCCTCCTGAAGTCCTCACCCCTCCCTTCCCGCAGCCCTCACCCCTCCCGAAGCCTCCGTCCCTCGTCCCTCCTGCGGGCCTTGTGCTTCTCTGGTGGGAGTGAGCTGGGATTTTGCGCCTCTCACTCTCCCACTGGCCCCGGTCCTACAGCCTCTCTTGCCAGGTCTCAGGCCCTGCCTGTGTGTATTCCTCTGAGGGCGGTTTGGGGGACCCCAGGGAAGGGGCTCTGGCTGCAACGTGATCCTTGGGGTTGGGAGGGGCTGGAGACCCTGCGAAGGGGTGGGTGTGGCAGGCTCGCGTCCCTGGCTGATGGCCTGTGGCCCCTTAGTGCTGGCACCTGTGGGCATGCTGGAGCCCGGGGCAGGCGTGGGCGATGGGTCAGTCACCCTGGTGCCTTGCTGCCCCCAGGGGTCCCCGCCCACATCTGGCCCTGAGACTTTATGATGTTCTCTCCCCCGTGACCCTCCTCCTTTTTCTGGTCGGCTCAACGCTCTGGAGCCGCCTTCTGCTGTCACACGAGCCACCAGGCCTCGGGAGCCCTGCCTTCGAACGGGGACCCAGCCCGCAGGCTCTAGGCTCGGGCCTCCGACTCTGCGCTGCTCATCCTGGGACCGCTCTGGGCCGGTGTACGCACCTCACAGAACCCATTCTCCGGCTCACCCACTGCAGATTGGCCTTGGACGAACGCGGGGGGTGGGGGGACTCCTTCCTCCCCCGAGGGCCCTCCCCGGGTCCCCAGGGTTCACCCGGAGCTGAACTCCCAGGTACTGGCCCCAGCATTCCCGTCTCTGGTCCGTCGGCCCCCATGAAGCGCACTTGCTTCTGGACGTCCCCTTGCCCGGGGCTTCCTCCAACTCTGCCTCTGACGCACCTTCCCTCTCCGGGTGTCGGGGTCCCTTGGCCTTCCTGTTCCTTCCTTGCCCAGGCTCCTGTGCAGAAGCTCACCCGTGAGCCCCTCTGTCATTTTGCAAAGTTCCCTAAATTCACCGTCTGTCTGTGCTGCGTTCCTGGGTATTCGAGGCCAGCCCAGAATGAGAGACCAGGTGTGGACCCGAGTGGCCCTGCCCACGGTCAGTGCGGCGTCTGCAGGTGTGGCTTCAGTGTCCGGAGCCCTCACAGCCAAACACCGCAAGACAGGGGGACAGGGAGGACGCATTTGGAGAGGGGCCGCGGGCCCTGAGGGGGGCGACTCTCCCCTCCTCTCCAGTGTGCAGGGGCGAGGCTGGCACAGAGACCGCAGGCTGACACGGGGGGAGGGGTGATCATCAGCAGCAGCCCTGTGAGGTTCGGGCGGTGAGCGCCCTCCTCCCCAGCGAGGCCCCGGGGGAGGCGCCGCAGGGTCATGGGTCCTCACGCTCGGCTCCTTCTTCACATTGTTCCACGGCCTGGACTCCAGGCGGCTCCCCACTTCGAGTCCACCCTCCCATTTCCCGGACGGCTTCCTCATCCATCCAGACTCACCGTGTCATTTCACGGCATGTGCGCTACCCTGTGAGCACCGTCTCTCGCACTCATGTTGTGCCGTGTTCTCCCACGTCCCCAGGGCCACTTTGGTGCCGTGATGTCACGGCGAGGCCAGCGGGGCGGCCACACAGCCCGTGCTGGCAGGTGGGGCTTTTCTGTGCCGTCTGCTCGCAGGTGCGCAGGCTGCGGGGCGCTGGTGGCTCCCGGGTGCGGCCTGAGGCCCCGGTGCCTCCCCTGTCAGTCTGGCACAGCCTGAACTCTGGCCCCACAGGAGGAGCAAGCCTGATCCGGCAGGGTGCCGGCCGGCAGGAAGGGTCTTCTTCCCAGCTCAGCGCCGAGCGTCCCAGCAGGCCCTGGGCACTTTGCTCAAGATTTTGCTGTTACAATAAAACAATCTGAAGGAACATGAAGTCCTCCGCATGCTCCCCGCCGGTGCTCCCGCCTCCCTCAGCCCCGCGGGTGCGCTGAGATCCTTTACCGACGGCGGCGGCCTGCGGACCCGGAATCCAGTCTTTTGATCGTCCTTTTGTGTGTTACGGCAAAAGGCGGGAACATGGACTCGACCGTTTCTAACCGTTTTAAAGTGCACAGTCTGGGGCATTAAGTGCATGCTCCGTGTTCTGGAAGCTTCAGCGCCCCCCGGTCTGGAAATCAGTCAGGGTTGCAAGTCTTAAGTGAAACTGTCAGCATCTCTGCAAAGCACAGAAATGCTGCGCCCACCCCCTCGCTGCCCCGTCTCCCGCCCCGCCCGCGCCCACGGCCCTGCCCCTCTGCCTCCTGGGGGGAAGCTCTTGTCTTTTATTTCTCTTCCCAGAGACGCCCCTCCTTTTTCTGGGCCATGCCCACAAGGAACTGTGTTTTTTAAAAAAGCCACATCCAAGTCTTTGTTCTTACTTCTGCTCTCTGGCTAGTCAGTCAGTGATTCAAAATCCCTAAGCCCGAAATTTTGTTGGCACCGAAGGTGAGGAGGTGTGTGGTGGGTTCTCCAGAAAGAGCCCGTGGTGTCAGCTCCAGCCCGAGTCTGAGGGCAGGAGAAGAGACATCCCTGCCCAACTATCAGATGGGAAGCGTTCCTCTTATACTGTCTTCATTCCCTTCAAGCCTCAACTGATCAAACAAGGCCCACCCACATTGGGGAAGGCAATCCTCTTCGCTTTAGTCTGTTCGGTCTGCCAATCCACATGCTAACCTCGTCCAGAAATACCCTCACAGACACACCTGGAACAGCTGGACCAGGTGTCCAGGCACCGCACGGCCCAGTCAAGTTGGCACATAAAGTAACCACCACGTGTGACCATCACGCATCTGCGAGTGTCTTATCTGCTGGGCAGAAACGAATGTGCCCACGGGCCACATACTCGCTCACTATCACAGCGCCTTCTGAGTGTGAGACACGTCCCCTGCGTGGCAGCCCCCCAAGTGACCCCGTGCTCTGGTCATCAGGGGGTGTGACGTCACTCATCGAGGGGCCATGCTCACGGTGGCGCTGGGGCTCACAGCAGGTTTGCTGGGCCCCAGGTGCCTGTCCCTCCCCGTGTGTGATCTCGTGATCATGGGACCATGACCTGAGCTGGAATCAAGAACTGGACACTCAACAGACAGAGCCACCCAGGTGCCGCTTAAGCTTTTAAAACAAGACAAAACCAAACCAAAGGACAATAAACAGTAACCCTTAAAGTATTAAGTGCAGTCCTGTGCGGTAATTGCTACTGAAAACAGGCCGGATCCAGCAGTGGCCCGGCAGGTCGCCACTTACCTCCCCACCAGAAGGGTAGTCAGGGAGGGCTTCCTACAGGAGGAGGGCTTGAAGAGCAGATGAGCACCGGTGCATTGGGTCCAGTGCCCCACTCTGAGCCCACATGGTCCACACTCTATTGCAGGGTAAACCCTGGGGCTCTGTGCCCTGTGCTCAGCTCAGGTGCTGCTGGGGGACCCCATCTCCCCAGCAGACCAGTTTTGGGTCCCGTGCCTTCACTGTCAGAAAACGCAGTTCTGGGATGGCTTGGACCCCAGCCTTGGTTGTGGGGGTCTGAGATTTCTGATGCCCCCTGGGAGGTCCCAGGTGGCCAGACGACCCGCATGCATAACAACACGCCAGCAGAGTAGAATTCTCTAGTCCCTTGAAAGTAATGGGCGCGCTCCTTTGCATTAGGACGTCCACCCACCGGAGCCCTGTGTGTCAGGAAGACGGCTGCTCTCTGAGCAGACGACCAGAAAGGTCCCCAGCATGTGCTGGGGGAAGAGGCAAAGCTACCAAGCGTCTGCAACATGATCCCGTGAGTTCGAGACAGCGGCGTCACGCAGACACATACATGACCTTGTGTGTGGGTGGGCGCTCCCTGGGGGCTCCAGGAAGTCAGGTGACAGTAGTGCCCCTGGGAAAGGGATCTGGCATGATCTTGATCTCTTTAGAGATCTGAATCCTTCACCATGACATACACTATTTACGAGTCATAATAAGCTCATTTATTAAAGTTCTTAATCAACGGCAAGTTGATCACTCGATCACCTGAGCCAGCTCCGTGGAGAGCAGGGCCTGGCCCTCGGCGCGGCCTGGGTGTCCCCCACCTGCCCACACGGACCGCCGGGTGACATGCCCGCTGGCCGGCAGGGCAGACATTTGTGGACTTGACGGGCGGCCTCCGGTCTGGGCTTCACTCGGTCGGGTACTGGGTTCGGGGAAGCAGTGCTTTAAGCCGATGTGAAGGGATTTGTGCAGAGCCAAGCTCCTGGGGGAGTGTGGCTGCCCCTTGGGACCCCTCTGCAAGCGTTTCAGGAGGAGGCAGTGGCCTCCAGGGATGCTCTGAGAGCAGGGGCCTGTGGGGACAGCTCGGCCTCCCCGCGGAGGCTGCCCAGCACCGAGCTCGGGGACAGCCTGCGGAACGCATGAAGTCGGCCAGGTAGGAGGTTTACCCGAGACTCGGCGGCCTCCCCCACGCCCAGCCTGCTCGGTGCTAAACGTCACCAGGCACAGGGCGGGGCCCGACACACCACACCGGACAGGCTTTCCCTAAGGACGCACAGGCGCCCGGACCGCCGGCCGCCCCCTGCGCTCACCGTGCTGGGAAGGTTACAGGACATGTGTGGATCACCTGACACTTCCTCCCCTGGGCAGGGCTGCAGGAGGGCACTGGGGACCCCTCACCGTGTCCCTGTTCCCATTCTCCGTGCTCCTCACACCCGCAGAGGCCCCTGCCAGGTGACCTCGAACCACTGCCCAGGCTGAGCCTCCTGCCGTCCATCACAGCGCGGCAAAGCGGTTTCTCTCTGCCCGTCTGGGGTTTCCCACCTCCGGTCCTGCTGGGGCGCTGGTGCCAGGATGGGCGTGTGCCCGCAGCCACGGCCTGATCAGCCTGGAGCGCAGCGCTACCCGCCCTTCTGCACCCATTACAGGTGCCTCCCAGCCTGAGGCTCCCACGTCCTCCGGGGTGTATTAGGTTTAAACTCTGCTCGGTTATGGGGGTGCCTGGGTGGCTCAGTCAGTTAAGTGTTTGACTGCGGCTCAGGTCATGATAACATGGTTCATGGGTTCGAGCCCCGCATCAGACTCTGTTCTGACAGCTAGCTCAGAGCCTGGAGCCTGTCTTCAGATCCTGTGACTCCTTCTCTCTCTGACCCTCCCTGCTCACGCTTTCTCTCTCTCAAAAAAAATAAAAACATAAAAAAAAAAAAACAACCTCTGCTCGGTTAAACACTCTGCTCCCCTTTGCTGGCAAACCTATTTTGTGCCATCCTTTATGGTGTCTGCGGTCCAAAACATGAACTTGTAAGGTCCGGGCTCTACGTCTGTTGCACCTGCTCTCACTGGGGCCATGGCTTTTGTTGGAGGTGGAGGCCCGCCTGGGGGCCATCTACAGCATCCGGCTGGGGGCCAATCAGCTCAGACCCTCCCTGTGGCTGCTCTGCCCGTGGTGACCCCTATGGGCTTCGGACAACATTCTGCTCTGGGGACAGTAGGCATGGAGTGCAACCCCTCGCGTCAGTCGGAGGCCAGAATGGTCATGCAGGGCCCTGAGGCGGCTGTGCTGAGTGCCTGGCTGGGTCCCACCGTCTCCGCAGGAGTCTGAGCACAGGGAGGACACTGGGGTGCCGGGGCAAAGCAAAGGGCCGAGCGGGGTTGACTCAAGGGCACAACCCCAGGGGTGCGGACGAGCACAGCCACACAAGACTGCAGTGGAAGGTATGAGAAGGTGGGTTCCCGGGGTTCTGCCTCTGAGGTCTCCGGGGGAGCAGGGAGGAGGGAGGTCCTTCCTTGCCCTGCAAGCGTTCAGAGCCTTAGGAGAAGTGGACTCTCAGACTGAGAATTTCCACCGGGCCAGTGGAGGTGTCTCGAAAGCTGAGCACTGACGTTTCCCGGCGGCTTCTTGGGGGGTCCCGTGGTCTCCGGTGCCTCCCACCAGCAGTGGTCACGCGTGCTCCCAGCTCAAGTCCCCACTCCAGCTCCCGAATCCTCAGCTAGTGAACCACCCCGTGCTTCAGTTTCTTCATCTGTAACAGGGGGGAGAAGGACAACAGCTACTTTGTAGGACTCCTGGGGGCCCCTGGCACGCGGGCGCCTGTGCTGCTAGCGTGTGGGCACCCGGCACTCGGGCCCTGGGGCTGTGACGCCCGCGGTGAGCAGTGCCGGCCGCTCCCCTGGGCCTGCGGGCGGAGCCGGAGTCCTGCTAGGGGAGCCTGGGCGGAGCTCGGGTGTCACCCGCAGAGTCCCCACATCACAGAGGAGGCTGGCTGGGACAGATGCACATTCCAATTTTATCCACATTCAGCAAAGGCTGAGATAAATCTACAAGATCATCCAAACTCAGGCTGCCCATTACTTGAGAGGAAAGTTGCCTTTAGGGAAGATTCAAGTCCCAGGCCTCCCTCCTCCTCCGCCTCCTCCCCCACGGTCTTTAATATTTAATCTGAAGAGGGTTTGCGTCCGAGGATCTGCGGAGGCTTCCCGGAGGGACCCGCGGCCCCTGAACACCAGCCCCGTGAGCATCGCGGCGTCCGAGTAAGTCCTAGGCTGCCCCGCACTCCGCGTTGCTCTGTAGCCCAGTTACCTTTGACATCAAATGTATCATCTAAATTGTGCAATGTGTATCAGTAGCTGACATGGGAGCCGTTATCATTTAACAAGGATGACCAGGGCTCCGTGCAATTACTCACTCATTCCAGCACGTGTGAACACACGTGAAGAAGCAAATTGTGTTAACACTGCTGAATGAATGGACACGTAACCGTTTACACACGGTGCACACACCTCCTTGAATGAGGAGAGAACGTACACGCAGTGTATAATCATGTATTTATTCACGCGCCGCCTCTTCTGCGCTCTGTGCTGGGCACCTGAGGGAGGGGGTGGTGTTGGGTGGTCCCTGCAGGGAGCTTCCAAGCCTGAGAGAGAAGCCGGCGATAAGCAGTGAACGCGTGATTAATGACAGGAAGAGGCAGTCTGGGATCCTAATGGGTTGGAGGCAAGGACATGGGCAGGGAAGCTGGATCTCCTAGGACACAGGATTGGGGCGTGGCCTGTGTGGTTCCCGGGTGTAGACGGAGTGTCCTTCAAAACGGCAGACGGCTGTCAAAACGCTGGAGACTTTCCAGAGCCCCTGCTCCACCTTCCTTCAGTCGCACCTGCGGGACCCAGCTGTTTGGTGCTCTATTTGCCAACAGAGCCATGTGTTTGGTGCAGCCAGAGAGCAGAGGGTTAGAATGCAGTGGGCAAACGGCCCTGGCTTCTCCAAACTGGGCTGTTGGTGATGGGGTCCAGCTTGTGGGCGAGAAAGGAAGTCCTGTGACCTGGCCTCCTCTGAAGTTTCTGGGCTTTGAAATAAGGCAACTGCTGAGGACGGAAGAATTGGCAGTTTTCCTGGATGCGGCACGGAAGACCACGGGGAGCAGGTGCCTGCCATTCTTCACATGTTAGTTGAGTTTTCAGTTGAGTTTTCAAAAAAGTTTATTGCGTATTTTGAGGGGGAGGGGGAGGGGCAGAGAGAGAGAGGGAGAGAGAGAATACCAAGCAGGCTCTGTGCTCTCAGTGCAGAGCCTGACGTGGGGCTTGAACTCACAAACCGTGAGCTCATGACCTGAGCCAGAACCAGGAGTTGGACACTTAACTGACTGAACCACACAGGCGTCCCTTTCCAGTTGACTCTTCATTGAAAAACAAACAAACCCCATCTATGTATCCTGAATAGGATTTCATAATATTTCGCCCCTCAGACCGCAGCCTCCTGCAGAGGGTGAATCACAGCAGACAGCTGAGACCCGGGCTGGAGAGCCGCCCCCGGGGAGCTGGCCCTGGGCACGCCCTGCCCGTGGCTCCCCGTCGGCTCTGAGAGCGGCTCTCAGTGTGGGACCTGCAGGCAGACGAGACTTCCTCACCAGAGTGCTTGAAACTGAAATGAGAACTCGTGTCCGTCAGCCCCTCACAAACCCGCAGGCGAACAGGAGGAATCCAAATGGCGCTGCTCGTTTCTGTGTGCGACAGTGAACAGACTGGAGAGAGGGCACCTGGGCACGTGCACACGTTGCCCCCAACACGTGCAGCCCCAGGCAGCGGCTGGTGGACGGGATTCCGTCCACGCGCTCCACACGTGGGCACGGGGCTCAGGAGTGTACACACCGACCCTGTGCATGTGGACAAGATAAAAACCTGACTCCAGAGGGCTCCTGCTGAGTGGACATGATTGGACATACAGTTCTGACTCGTAAGCTTTAGGGAAGGACCAGAAAGCATGTCAGCAAAGGACCGTGGTGCCCAGTGGTGGGGACTTCTGAACATGGAAGGAAACTGTTTTCATGTTGCTCTGTTCTGATGCAGAGTTGTTTTAACTGGGTTAGAGAGCTCTTTCTCTGCTTCTAAATGTTTTTAAATATTTATATTTAAAATGTTCTGGTATTCAAAATGCGTCCATGTGGTAAAGCTGAAGCCCTATTTCTAAATGAGGGTGTTGGCGACCGGAAGACTGAGGTTGGAAACTCTCACCTTCCAGGCCCGCCCTGCCCGACACGCACACACTTCCCGCTGCCGTTTTTCCTACCCCCGCAGGGTTCTCTGCAAAGAACTGGATTTAGCAGTACCAACTTCCCTGCATTAACCATCAAAACTACCAGAAAGAATGCACACATGCATGAATGCACGTATGAATGAATGCACGCATGCATGAATGAATGAATGTGTCCATGAATGAATGAATGCACACATGAACGAATGAATGCACACTTGAATTAATGACTGTACCCATGGACGAATGCATGAATGAATGAATGTGCCCATGAACAAGTGAATGCACACATGAATGAATGAATGTATACATGAAAAACTGAATGCACACATGAACAAATGAATGTATGGATGCATGCATGCATGCATATATGCACGAATGCACATATGAATGAATGAATGCACACATGCATGAACTAATGAATGCAAACATGAATGAATGCATGCGCATGTGAAAGGATGAACGCACACATGGATGAATGAATACACACATGAACAAAAATGCACGCATGAACAAATGAAATGCATGCATGAACCAAAGATGCACACATGAATGATGAACGCACACGTGACCCCTACCTGAGCCCCCCGCGGTCCTGGATCCACAGCATGGCTCCTCATTCTGAGAAGCAGCCCAGCCTGGACACAGGCCGCTTGCAGAAGTCTGTGAGGGGCCCCGGGGCTGAGGGAGGGGGGACCCCATTAGCCTGGCTGCCTGGTGTGGGCAGGACGGGGTTCTGGCCACAAAGACTCAATTGGATTCCATTTGCTTCAGTGGATCTGAAAACCATTTCTATCGGGCAGGTGGGGACCTGGCCCAGGGGGCACAGCTCCTACCGGGTAATGTGAAAGAGGGAAACATTTTTATATTTTAGGGGAAAACATGGTATCCAATGAATTTCAAAAAGGAAGGTGAATAAACCTAAAACATGAACTACAACGGAAGGGAAGCGCAGCCTCTTGCTCCCGCTGACCCTCACATCAGCACCCAGGACCCCCGAGAGGGGCAGGGAGTGAGTGCAGGACCCCACGGGGGGCCGGGGCATGAGCCGGGGCCTGCATCAGACCATGTTTGCAGCAGTGTGGGCCCCCAGGCTCTCCACACGCGGGGCAGGGCCTGGCACGGGCGTGCGGGGCGCTGAGGGCCACCACGGCTGTGGGAGACACAGACTTCCCCTGCGGGGTGTCCTGGCTGCCCCCCCACACCGTCCAGGTGATGGATGCCAGGGGAGGGTCCCACCACCCGCCCACCGCAGGCGCTGTGCTTGGAAGAGGCATTAGAATAGCAGAGTCTTAAATAGTAAAGTTGACGACTCCTTTGCTCTTGAAAAAGCAGAATCTAATTACCTTCTTGTCAGTCCTGGTAGCAGCGAGGAAGAGAAAAGGGAAGGGGAAGCAGATGAAACTGCAGTCACAGGTGCATTTGCCGAAAACTCCGATTTTGGGTCCTTCCTGGCGGTCATATTTCTTGTTTCTCCAGAGCATTTCGCTTACTTCATTTATAATAAATAACCCCTAAGTACATCCTGTATTTGCTCACGAGACAGAGTCAGAAATCATAAGAAAATAGCACAAAGAAAAATTTTGTCTCAGGAAAGGAAAGTATATATATAGAGAGAGAGACAGAGAGAGAGAATTTCTTTCCGGAAGCACAAGTCGGTTCTCTTATTACCAGGCCTGGGCTTCATTTCAGCTTCCCGGAGGTGTTTGCCCGGAGAGGCCCCTTCTGCCCGCCGCCTTCCCGACACACGGGCGCGCACACCAATGCTCACGACCGCATCTGGACTTGTTTTATACCCAGAAAGGTCTTGTCTTGTAGGGTTCTGTGAGCGCGCCACTTGAGGAAGCTGCCCAACAGCTCCGTCGTTGCCCTCCAGTGTCAAGGTCTCCGTGCCGCAGGCTGTGTCGGAGGCCACGGCTCGCTCAGAGAAGTCATTTCACGCCTCCGTGTCCGCTCAGCGTCGGAGGACCCAGGCGTCCCCAGCAGGTGCCGGCGCTCCAGCGGCTCGGTGTCTCCACCCCCCCCCCCCCGGGGATTGTCTACATAATCGTGGGCCCTGAAATACGAGCGGAGACAGAGAACTCGCAGACCACAGTTGATTTCCACTCCCGGTCGGTGGCGGTGAGGGCGGCTGCTCTGTGTTGAGCAGGACCTGGACGTTGGAAGCTCTTGCTGCGGCGGGCGTGGGGGCGGGCGTGGGCACACGGCTTTCCTTCCTGATGTG